>SNVD02012704.1:0-72126 GCA_013180625.2 Boswellia sacra | reverse complement strand
GAACTACAATCCAAAGAGAATTACATCAAATTTGCTAAGTTTTTCCCTCCCTTTCATTTTCTGGAATGTCTCCATGTTGTATTGTATTTACCACGTTCTTAAACATGTGTAACTGAATCTGAATTGGTTGAGGGTGATTTCAAAGCCCCTGATATGTTTTTTGTAAGTTGATTGTGCAAGAAGTTGTTATCCAATTCTCTAATTGAAGTTGCTTGTATTTTCCCATGTCTAATGCTTATGATTGCTTGCTGGATTGTATTTGGGTGGCCAACTGAATATAATCTGGATATTATCTATTGCTAGATTATAAATCTTGATCCGTAATTGTCTTGAATTTCTAATCATTAGTAGCAAAATTGTGATCAGATATTACAATTGGAGAATATAACCTCTGTCTCTTATACACATCTAGATGTGTATAAGAGACAGTGTTTATTGCTTAGATCAACCTATCTTTCTTATCATAATGCATCCATTGAATTAAACTCAGAGAGCTTGTTCTAGGTTGTTTAATGGATAGAGATTAATAAAGAGCTTGTTTTATTTAACAACAAAGTAAGGAAAGATTGGGGTAATAGAGCTTGTTATTATCTACGGTTGATAACTTCAATGCTGTAATTAGATGACAATTCTACAATTAATTCGCAAATCCATATCTTGTGGTAGAGAAGGATCCCTTAACCACTTTCTCCCATTGATTTTTCATTCAAATTTACTTTCTGTTTTGTTATTCTTTACTTGCATTCTTATTTCATTTAGTAAATCATTCAACAAAAATCCCCCTTGTTTAGTTTATTGTTGCTGGAAATAACAAATTCAATTAGAATCAATCCTCGTGGGAACGATATCTTACTTATCGTTTTATTACTTGTGCGACTAGTATACTTGCTAGTTTCGAACGCATCAGTGGCTCACATCTTCCTCTGGTTTTACGTCCAGTAACGGCTGAAACGCCTTCTATGAGTCGGGGATTTGCTTCCCATCCAGTTTTCTTATAAACTGGCAAACAGGGTCGTTTTTAGTCAGATTCCCTAGACTATAACACTGCAATTCATCACGAAATTGTGTCCATAGATTAAGCAATTCACGCTGAACAAGTCCACAAGAATGTGACTCGAGAGTTAACAAAACATTATCCAGCGACTCATTACTCAGACCATTCTTAATAAATGAAGTTTATCTTCTCTATTTCTAGACACAAAACCTAATGAACGACAAGTCTGGTTACAATTCCATCTAGCACATTTATAACATACTTGTAACCTTTTCGCTCTTCGCCTCTTGGCGTAGTAGCTTTTTCCTAGACCAGGCATGTATTTTGCGAGATTAATGTCCGGCTCACCGGACAATCTCACCTTGGCTTCGATAAGCCATCGGATATCAGCAGGCACATTTAGGAGCATCAATGCCCAAAGTCTAGTCATCCGTACTTTATAAATTTTAAACACAGCATTTTGAGGAAGTGAGGGAAAATATTTACAAAGGTTCGACAGAAAGATATCGGCATCCATTGAAAAGGAGAAAAGGAAAGATATTACCAGTAATTCGTTTGAGTCTATTCTTCTCCAAGATAAGCCATCGGATATCAGCAGGCACATTTAGGAGCATCAACGCCCAAAGTCTAGTCATCCGTACTTTATAAATTTTGGACACAGCATTTTGAGGAAGTGAGGGAAAATATTTACAAAGGTTCGACAGAAAGATATCGGCATCCATTGAAGAGGAGAAAAGAAAAGATATTACCGATAATGCGATCGGGTTTGTTTTTCTCCAAGATATGCACGTTTCAAACCTTTGGCGAATGACTTCAACTTCCGTTTGGATGTTTCCACAAGCTGCTGCACAAATGAGCTCAAAGCACAGAGTAATCAAATTGAACAAAAGAAAGGAAAGAAAAGAGCAGAAACGAAACTAAAGACACATAAAAGAGATAACAACACAATAGCAAACAAAAGTCAAAAACAAGTAAAAAATATAAAAACAAATGAGACAGATGGCAAAGAGAGATAAAACCTGATCAATTTGATGGCCTACGAAAGGAATCTCCTCGAGACACAAAAATCGATCATTATTACCTTATTTTATTTTTCTTTTCTTTTTTTATTTATTTTGCAAAAACATTGGGTTGCCTCCCAATAAGCGCTTGGTTTAACGTCCTCAGCCCGACGTTGGTTCCATCATGGGAGGATCCAATTTCCATTGTGCTTCTCTAATGGGCTTGGATCCCTCTTCTAACAAGATACGGTCAATGCATATGGATGGGCCTTTGGATTCAACAATTGTCCACTCAATAGCTATTTTGTGATCTGTAAGTATTCGGACGAGTTTATCTTCTTGTATTCGTGCAAGGCCCATTTCCATTGTAACTCGCAAAGTATCATTCTCACCCAAGAATCCATAATTCAAATGATCTGGAAGTGACTTAAGCTCCAAGGTATTGGCTTTCATCACAGAAGGAAGAAGTTTCTCATTAGATAAAGGCAATTCAATGTACGAAACATCATACCTATTTGTGGTGATAGCTATAGTCTCATCCAAGCTTGTCACAGCTTCCTCCACTTCTTTAGACACTTGTATCAGCTTTCTTGGTTCTTTGAAACTTTCTATCCTTATGTGTTCACTAATAGCAACATCCACTCCATTCTTGCGAGTTAACTCAAAACATTGTTGTGGCAAATAATCAATAACGTCAACTGCAAAAACAGAATGTAAGTCATTAGAGTACCTCATTTCCTCAAAATATTAAAACATATCACCTTGCCATCAAACTCTATGGCCATAGTGCCATCATGAACATCAATCTTGTTCTAGCAGTTTTCAAGAATGGTCTCCCTAAAAGAATCGGTGTTGGATTAAGGGATGTCTCATCCTCTATTTCAAGGACATAGAAGTTTGCTGGGAAAACCAATCGATTCACTGGCACAAGCACATCTTCCACAACACTTTTGGTAAGTTGAATGGTAATATCAGTTTCCGCAAAAGGTCCAAGATTTAAAGAAGCATAAATAGAATATGGCATGATGTTAATAAATGCTTCTAAATCTAACGTAGCTCTTTCAAACTTAGTTTTACCAATGGTGCATGTAATGGTGAACGTACCTGAATCTTTGTATTTCGGAGGAATTTTTCTTTGCAAAACAGATGAAACATTTTCCCCCACACTTACTTTCTCATTTCATTTTAACTTCCTCTTGCTGGTGTATAACTCCTTGAGACATTTTGTATAACAAGGTACTTGCTCGATAGCATCCAGAAGTGGTATATTTACCTCTATTTTGTGAGAAGTTTCCAGGATTTCTTGTTCTTGTTCCTCCTTCTGAGAGGTCAATGTTTTGTTCATGATGGAAGTGGTGTCATCTCCTTCATCAGTTTGTGATTTCCCTGGCAAGACATCTAATTGCTCTCCACTTCGTGAAGTTATTGCACTAGCAGTCTCTCTTGGATTGATCACCGTTTGAGAAGATAATTTTTCTGAGTCTTGGCCCTCAAATTTGCTCATGCTAGTAGCCAATTTTCCCATTTGATTTGCCAGGTTTTGGATACTTGCCCCAGTTTCCTGCTGGAATTGCATTGTGTTAGTGGCAAGTGCATTAACAATGTCCGGGAGAGACATACCTGAGTTTTGTGAAGCTGGTTGCGGTGCTGGATGTGGCATTGGTGGTTGTTGCATTTGAAAAGGTTGCTGCACTCTAGGTTGATTGAAACCTTGTGGCCGATTTGGTATCACATTTGGAGTGATTGGTTGATGATTCCAGTAACTGAAATTATGTTGATCTTCCCATCCAGCATTGTAAGTGCTAGAGAAAGGATCATACCATTGCCTCGTTTGTCCTGGAAATCCACCCATGGCATTGGCTTGTTCCATATATTCTTCTTGTAAAGTTGGATACATGTCGATTGGATGCTCCATCGTAGAATATATCCCACATTCATAAGATTTTTGCATATCTCCTACAGCCATGTTTTCCACAAGAGAGGTTAGCTCAGAAAGTTGTTGTTCAATGTTCGGAGTGCTTACCTCATTTACTCTCCATGGTACTTGTGGCTCAAATCCGCTACTGAATTGATAGAAGTTTACTGCCATGTTGTCTAAACACAAACAATCAGAAAAGAAAAACAAAGAAAATATGAATCAACAATGAAAACAAAATAACAAATCGATTAGAAAATCAATCCCCGGCAACGGCGCCAAAAACTTGATGCGTTCGAAACTAGCAAGTATACTAGTCGCACAAGTAATAAAGTGATAAGTAAGATATCGTTCCCACGAGGATTGATTCTAATTGAATTTGTTATTTCCAGCAACAATAAACTAAACAGGGGGGATTTTTGTTGAATGCTTTACTAAATGAAATAAGAATGCAAGTAAAGAATAACAAAACAGAAAGTAAATTTGAATGAAAAATCAATGGGAGAAAGCTGGTTAAGGGATCCTTCTCTACCACAAGATATGGATTTGCGAATTAATTGTAGAATTGTCATCTAATTACAGCATTGAAGTTATCAACCGTAGATAATAACAAGCTCTATTACCCCAATCTTTCCTTACTTTGTTGTTAAATAAAACAAGCTCTTTATTTAATCTCTATCCATTAAACAACCTAGAACAAGCTCTCTGAGTTTAATTCAATGGATGCATTATGATAAGAAAGATAGGTTGATCTAAGCAATAAACACACAAGCTCGGATTATTTAACTTAGGTTATATTCTCCAATTGTAATCTCTGATCACAATTTTGCTACTAATGATTAGAAATTCAAGACAATTACGGATCAAGATTTCTAGTCTAGCAATAAATCACAACCAGATTATATTCAGTTGGCCACTCAAATACAATCAGCAAGCAATCATAAGCATTAAATATGGGAGAATACAAGCAACTTCAATTAGAGAATTGGATAACAATTCCTTACACAATCAACTTACAAAAACCATATCAGGGGCTTTGAAATCACCCTCAACCAATTCAGATTCAGTTACACATGTTTAAGAACGTGGTAAATACAATACAACATGGAGACATTCCAGAAAATGAAAGGGAAGGGAAAAACTTAGCAAATTTGATGTAATTCTCTTTGGATTGTAGTTCTTCCTCTTTCCAAGCTTCCTTTCTCCTTCAAGAACTCCAAGAGATGAAAGAATTCCAGAGCTGCAGCCTCCACCACGTTCTCCCCTCTTCAAGTTATCAAAATAAAACCCTAAAATGTGTTTAAATACTCTGCTACAGTGACTTGCTACAGTGCCCCGTATTATACATGCTACAGTGCTTGTGGAATTATATTTCTATACATCTCACACTGTTTTGATTACAACTTTTGGTACACTGAATGGATTTATAAACCGTAAATTTCTCCAGAAAATAGACTTCGAGAGCTTTCCAACGGTATATAATATGTCATCGGGTTCATTGTATATCAATACAATTAAATCCGAGAAGATCACTGACTAGCAGAGGTGAAAATGAAGGGTTTTACTCCATTTTTGTGCAAGTTGCTCCAAAACTCCTACAAACATCAAAACCACACAAAAACATAAAAATATCAAGGAATATAGCAAAGAAACATGGACGAATTGATATGAAAATGATATATAAATAGACACTTATCAGGCATATTCAATCTGAATGTGCAAATCTCAAGAAGAAGAATAAAAGGCTGACAACAACCTGGAGTGATGAATTAGAATCCGAGTCAGAAGATCAAGACTGCATCTGCAACTTTGTTGCATTTACTATATCTGCAGCTGACAAAGGAAAGGCTGTTATGTCTGACATAACAGAAAATTGTAGAACCAGTATTGATCATTCGGATGAAGAAGAAGGACCAGAATACTATGAAGAGTTGCATACAATGCACTTTATGGTGAATGGCTGAATCAGAAGGAGGAAATTAGAGCCTTAAAGAAGAATATTGAGGAGCTGGAATGTGAAAAATCCTTTGCTGAAAATCAGATCATAGAATTGAAAACTGTTTTGACAGATAAAACAGCACATATTGAGAAAATCACAACAGAACTTGTTGAAAGCAAGAGGTGTGTTGATCAACTCAAAATTGGAGCAGCCAAACTTGATCAACTCTTGAGTCTTGGAAGAGACAACTCCAACAAACATCGATTGGGGTATATAGAAGGTAATATTACATCTACATCAAAAATAGTCTTTAAAAAAGCTTCAACAACAGGTAAAAATTCTGAACTTAATTCTTTAAAGTCAAGTCCTAGTTCAAAGAGTGATGAAACATTTGTTTCTCCTCTAAGTTTATTCAAGTCCAGTCCTTAAAAGGTAAGGAAATTCATTCCTACTTGTTATTTTTGTGGTAAAAAGGGACATATTAGGCCTAGATGCTTTAAATTGTTGAATCTTTTGCATAAAAGATCAAAATAGTTTAAAATGTTACCTAAATCACGATTGCAGTGGGTTAGGAAAGATAAAATAGTATGCCATGTTGCTTTTACTGCACTTAATCATGCTTTTAATGATTTGTGGTATTTTGACAGCGGTTGTTCCAGGCACATGACTGGAAATAAACAATTTTTAACAAATTTTAAAGCATGCAGGGAAGGAAATGTCACCTATGGAGATGGAGCAAAGAGTAAGATCATTGGTAAAGGCACTTTGAATGTCAAAGGCTTACCCAACTTTCAAAATGTCTTGTTGGTTGAAGGTTTGAAAGCTAATCTTATTAGTATTAATCAGATTTGTGATGATAAGTATATTGTTAATTTCATACAAAACAAATGCATGGTCTTAGATAATTTTGGCAAATGCATTCTAGAAGGTAATAGATCTTTGGATAATTGTTATTCGGTAAAGATTGCATTTCAAGCTAGGATTTCGGATTTAGAATTGTGGCATCAAAAATTAGGGCACTTAAATTACAAAGACTTGATTAAATTAACTAAGTTAGGTGTGGTAAAAGGAGTTCCTTAACTTGATGACAAAGTTAATGGAATTTGTGGACCGTGTCAAATGGGAAAACAAATTAGAAGTTCACACAAGTCAAATCCACATCTTAGCACATCCAAAATAATTGATTTGCTTCACATGGATCTTATGGGTCCTATGCAAATTGAAAGCATTACAGGTAAGAGATATATATTTGTTTGTGTTGATGATTTTTCTAGATATACTTAGGTTGATTTCATTAAAGAAAAATCTGACACTTTTAAAGCTTTCAGGAATCTTTGTGTTAAGCTTGAGCATAAGCAAAATAGGAACATTGGAAGGATTGTGGGAATAAGAAGTGATCATGGAAAGGAGTTTGAAAACATCAGATATGCTGACTTTTGCAAATACCATGGAATTGATCATGAATTTTCAGCTCCTAAAACCCCTGAACAGAATAGCATTGTGGAAAAAAAGAATAGAACTCTTCAAGAGATGGCTAGAGTGATGCTCAATAGCAAAAAGTTAACAAAAAGGCTTTGGGCTGAAGCAATAAGCACTGCTTGTTATATTTCAAATAGAGTTTTTCTTCGTCCTGGCACTAATCAAACACCATATGAAATTTTGAAAGGAAGAAAACCTAATTTGAAATATTTTCATGTCTTTGGTTGCAGGTGTTACATCTTAAACGATAGAGAACTGTTAGGAAAATTAGATCCAAGGAGTGATGAAGGAGTCTTCATGGGATATGCTCAAAACAATAAAGCATTTCGAGTTTACAATCTGAGAACTGAGGCAATCATGGAATTTGCAAACATAGTATTTGATGACCTTGATGATTATGCAAAGTACTCACAAGAAGAAAGTATAACAAACTTCATAGAAGATATAGAAAAATTAGATTCAGACAGCAGCAAAAAGGAAGATGCTGTTATGAAGGAGGAAACGGCTGCTGTTACACCTGATGTAACAACATCTGACAACTCAAATTTGAACAAAAGTTCAGTCAGGAATGATGAAGACAGAAAAGATCCACCCATATGGATTCAAAAGGCGCATCCAAGAAGTTCTATCATTGGAACATCAGATGGCATGATGAAAACTCGAAGTAAGGTAAGAAATCAGGTAAGGTTTGCATGTTATGTTTCTTTAGTTGAGCCAAATAATGTGAAAGAAGCTTTAAAAGAAGAGATGTGGATTCAAGCTATGCAAGATAAACTTAATCAGTTTAAAAGGAATGAAGTATGGGAACTAGTTCCTAGACCAAAAGGTACATATGTCATTGGAACTAAATGGATTTACAAAAATAAAACTGATGAAAGTAATCAAGTAGTAAGAAATAAAGTTAGGTTAGTTGCACAAGGTTACATACAAGTTGAAGGCATAGACTTTGATTAGACCTTTGCACCTGTAGCTAGACTTGAGTTAATCAGATTACTACTTGCAATTGCTTGTTTACTTGATTTCAAATTGTACCAAATGGATGTTAAAACTATATTTTTAAATGGCTATCTCAATGAAGAAGTTTTTGTTGAATAGCCTAAATGATTTGAAGATCCTAAACATCCAGATTTTGTGTACAAATTGCACAAAACTTTGTATGGTTTGAAACAAGGTCCTAGAGCTTGGTATGAAAGGTTGACAAATTTTTTAATCAATAGAGGTTATAAAAGAGGCAGCAATGATAAGACCTTGTTTATAAAAAATGCATCAACCTATTTTATTGTTGCTCAAATATATGTTGATGACATTGTTTTCGGATCAACTAACAAAAGCAAAATTAATGAGTTTGTTAAGTTGATGCAGGAAGAGTTTGAGATAAGCATGGTAGGAGAATTAAATTTCTTTCTTGGATTGCAGGTTAAGCAAATGAATGATGGGATATTTATATCTCAATCAAAATATGCCCAAAATCTTGTAAAGAAATTTGGGCTTGCGAATGCAAAACTAATGAAAACTCCTATCAGTACTAATCTAAAACTTTCGAAAGATAATGTAGGAAAGATGTTGATGCAAGCTTGTACAGAAGCATTATTGGCAGCCTACTATACCTCACAGCAAGTAGACCAGATTTAAGCTTTAGTGTAGGACTTTGTGCAAGGTTTCAAGCAAATCCTAAAGAATCAAATCTTGCAGCAGCCAAGAGAATCATCAAGTATGTTCATGGAACACATGATTATGGAATATGGTTTTCTAAATAGACAAATGATTATCTTGCAGGGTTCAGTGATGCAAATTGGGTAGGAAATGCAGATTACAGAAAAAGTACTTCAGGAGGATGTTTTTATCTTGGTACTAACTTGGTTTCATGGCATAGTAAAAAATAGAATTCTATTTCTTTGTCTACAGCTGAAGCCGAATACATAGCAACAGGGAGTTGTTGCACACAACTATTGTGGATGAAGCAAATGTTAAGTGATTATGGTATTGAACAAAAGCCTATAACTGTGTTTTGTAATAATACTAGTGCAATAAATATTTCCAAAAATCTTGTTTAGTATTCTAGAACAAAACACATTGATATTAGATATCATTTTATAAGAGAACTAGTAGAATCTAAGGTGATACACATTGAGCACATCTCCACTGATAAACAATTGGCTGACTTGTTCACTAAGGCATTGGATATAACAAGATTTGAAAATTTAAGAAAAGGCTTAGGCATCTGTCAGTTACATGAATGAACACTGCTTACAGTTATGTTAATTGTATTTGTAATATCATAAGTTTTCTTCTAATTAAGCATGTGTGAGCTGTGATATAAAAAATTGTGTGAATAATTAAATACTAGTTTAGAAATAAAAAATACAAAGAGGGCTATCAGTATATGATGTGTGAAAGCCATCCATTGAGAGTAACTTCATTGTATCTAGAAAATATGGTGAGGTCACCCACTCAAATGGAAAAGTGCTACCTCTATACATGTGTGAAAGCTATTGTATTATTAAGCAAATTCACATTGAGACTAACTTTTGTGTGTGTAAGAAGTATGCTCAAGTTGATCACTCAATTGAATTAAGTGATAAATTAAAAAGAAAAATAAAACAGCTCTTGAATATACTTTCTTAGAATGATTCATATGATGTTTAGAGATTGTTGTTGTGTTATTTTTAACTGTATTCTGTTACATTTTTCATAACATACGGTGCTCTTATGTGCTTATCTGAAATATAAATTACTTGTGTGTCCATGTGTCAAAAATGTCAGCATTATTGAATTGAGGAGGAGAAGTTTAAGTGGCGAAAATCCTAATTCTATTAGAATTCCTTATTCAAATTGGAATCAAATTTGAATTTCTGTCCATAAATGTCAGTTATGAAACGGTTTTAGAAATAGATTTGACATTAATTTTTGTTAAAAATAAAATTGTTTTTAAATTTGGCCTAGTATATTACGAATTGGTTTTGGGCTTCTCCTGTTCATTCCATACTCGCAACAATTTCTTCCCTGTCTCACATCTTGCTTCTCTCTCTATTCTGGAAACTTTGGTGCAACCAACAAACCCTAACAATGGTGACTTCAACTGGTTCGACAAAAACCACTAGTTCTTTATCTTCTCGCAGCCAACTCCTACCACAACCAGGAAGCAATATAAAGAGAAGGCTGGTAGAATTAGGAAGCTCACTGGCAGTTCTTCTTCTCCTCCCGTTTGCAAGTCTCCAAGACTTTGTTAAGTGCTTTTGGCACTTGTGCTAAAATCAAGGGGAAGATCAAGGAGTTTTCTGCTTTTTGATCTTTTTGTTATGTCTGATATTACTGTGGTTACTTACTTCTGTTTAGTTTATATTTTTGTTGCTTATTTCTCAAGGGATGTAAGTAAGTAGTAAGGGAAAGTATGAAGAACTTCTTATGTTTGCTTTATATGTGCATTTAAGAAATCTTGCATTGATGAATGTTTTGCTTGGGTGTTTTGCTCTGATCATATTTGATTGCATTGATTAATATAATTGCTCTGATCATGAATTGATTAAAGTGTGTTGCTTGATCAGTTTGACAAAGTCATTTTGATTGCAGGATATACGTATTTTGACAGTGTTCCATTATGAGTTTTGTAATAGCTCACTGGTGAATTCTTTACACATGATAATTTCTGTTTGCTATTTCATGATGCTTATTGTTATGATTGACTTATCATGTGTGATGTTCTCTGATCAGAAACAATTTGGTGTTTTCATCACAAGTTGCCAAAAAGGGGGAGATTGTTGGTGTCAAAGTCTAGTACATATGTATGTGCCATGCACAAATGAGTTTTGATCAACTTGTGATAAAACAAGAATATTATTTGTCATAATTCCTTTTGGAGTTTGTTTATAACACTTCCTATATTTCTCCTAATCCTAATGATAGGTGTCTATTTATGTATTACTTTTATATCAATTCGTCCATGTTTCTTTGCTATATTCCTTGGTATTTTTATGTTTTTGTGTGGTTTTGTTGTTTGTAGGAGTTTTGGAGCAACTTGCACAAAAATGGAGTAAAACCCTTCATTTTCACCTCTGCTAGTCAGTGATCTTCTCGGATTTAATTGTATTGATATACAATGAACCCGATGACATGTTATATACCGTTGGAAAGCTCTCGAAGTCTATTTTCTGGAGAAATTTACGGTTTATAAATCCATTCAGTGTACCAAAAGTTGTAATCAAAACAGTGTGAGATGTATAGAAATATAATTCCACAAGCACTGTAGCATGTATAATACGGGGCACTGTAGCAAGTCACTGTAGCAGAGTATTTAAACACATTTTAGGGTTTTATTTTCATAACTTGAAGAGGGGAAAACGTGGGAGGAGGCTGCATTTCTGGATTTCTCTCATCCCTTGGAGTTCTTGAAGGAGAAAGAAGATTTTGAAAGAGGAGGAACTATAATTCCAAGAAGATTCATCTACAAAGAAGATTTTCAAAGAATTTGCTAAGTTCTTTCTTTCCTTTTCAATTCTGGAATTTCTCTGTATTGTATTTGTTATTTTGATTGAATATGTGTAACTAAATCTGAATTGGTTGAGGGTGATTTCAAAGCCCTTGATATGGATTTTGTGAGTTGATTGTGTAAGAAATTGTTATCCAATTCTCTAATTGAAGTTGCTTGTATTTTCCCATATCTAATGCTTATGATTGCTTACTGATTGTATTTGGAATGGCCAACTGAATATAATCTGTTGTTGTCTATTGCTAGATTAGAAATCTTGATCCGTAATTGTCATGAATTTCCAATCATTAGTAGCAAAATTGTGATCAGAGATTGCAATTGGAAAATACAACCTAGGTTAAATAATCCGAACTTGTGTGATTATTGCTTAGATCAACCTATCTTTCTCATCGTAATGCTTCCATTGAATTAAACTTAGAGAGCTTGTTCTAGGTTGTTTAATGGATAGAGATTAAATAAAGAGCTTGTTTTATTTAACAACAAAGTAAGGAAAGATTGGGATAACAGAGCTTGTTGTTATCTACGGTTGATAACTTCAATGCTGTAATTGGATTACAATTCTATGTTAATTCACAAATTCATATCTTGTGGCAGAGATGAACTCTTAACCAAGTGTCTCTCATTGATTTTTCACTCCATTTAACTTTGCTTTGTGTTATTCTTCATTTGCTTTTGTATTAAGTTTAGTTAATCAATCAACAAAACCCACCCCCCCCATTTATTCTGTCTTCGCTTTCGAATAACAAATTTAATTAGAATCAATCCTCGTGGGAACGATATCTACTTATCACTTTATTACTTGTGCGACTAGTATACTTGCTAGTTTCGAACGCATCACCTAATATGATTTTGATTAGAATTTTTACAGGATTTCTAGGAGATTTCAGGTCAGACCTTTCACTATATATATACAAAGCTATTTAAGCGGCTGATTACGTGATTGAGAGATTAAAGTGTTGGCTATTTTGGTTGTGAGAGAGTCTTGAGTTCGGCATTCCATGAATTCATGGAAGAGAGCTTCAACGCAAAAGAAATGTCTTCTTTGATGTTATTCTTCGAGTCTTTTGATTCATGTATGAGAGGTAGAAATCGTACATGTGTTGTTGATTGAGCCTGTGTGAGTTAGTAGACACTTGGGATAACTTGCGGGTTAAGTGTTTATGTAATTCAGTGTCAAACGTTATTGTCATGTGTAACTTAACAATGTGTTGTTAAGTTATCTACGACAGAGAGTGGACAGTATTACTAAAGTTTAAGATCTTGGAGGGATTTTGTTTGTCAAAGATTAGGTTAGTGTGTGAGAGTGGGTCAGCACTGTAAAAGGTCCTAAAGATTATACAAACAAGAACTTAGTGAATTACAGCTCTATAGCTGTCCGTGGACGTAGGTTTTATAACCGAACCACATAAAATCCTCCTGTGCCGATTTACTTTACAGTTTACTGTTATATTTCTTATAACTGCATATCTCTAGAACTATCAATACAAAAGGGCCTAATTAGCCTAACCTGACCTAGGAGTTTCGAAAGAAGCCCCACCTAGATTTTGTCAGCACCACGGGGCACAATATATGCTCATAACTCTACTTGGCTAGCAAAGTAGACCATAACAGCCAGAATCCCTAGAATCAGAGGATGCAGACCATGGAGCATGATCCTATTGATCCATTAGGGATCCTTATCCTCTGCCCACATTAGCAAACCAGACCTAAGTTAAAAAGGTAACAAAGTTGGTAGTCACCAGATTAACTAAGGTTAATTGGTGGTTATATGCCACTTGTCGCGTGAAATAAGGGCCAAGTCCTGGGGCGAACCCAGAAATTTTCTTTAAAGTAGACACCACATAGTTTAGAATTAAAATAAATATGTAGCTAAATATAATATTTAAGATTTAATTATATTAAAAAAATTTCAGATAAATTAAAAATTAGATAATTTTTTTGAATATATATATGTGTGTTTGTGTGTGTGTACAACTAAAGTAATATATTACAGTTTGAAAAAGTTTTCTAACATATAGATATAAGTTTTTGTTTCAACACTTTATATGAGAGCTAAACATATTTAATATTTAGATTTTGGTATTCTATAACTAGAAAGTTTATTTATTTTTGTACAATTTGATTATCTAAATTTAAGATTGTATATAAATTAATATATTGATAATGAATTGTGCTCAAAGAATATTTATAAAAATTTATATTGATATAGTATATATATGACCAATAATCTTTCAAATCTATTATGATTATTTATATTCTAAATATCTTCCGAAGAAATTGTATGAGTATATATATCATGACATTTCAATCATATAATAACTTAAAATGGGGGCACATGAAAGAACCCACCACACTATGTAATTCTAAGAGGGTTTAATAGAAACAACACTTAAAGTTAAGGTTAACCGAAGGGTAGAAGATATATTTGTTAAAATCAAGAAATTTTTATATGAAAGTATATTGGTTAAAAATCAAGTAATTTTTGTATAAGGTTATATTTGCAAGTATTGAAATTTAAGGGGGTATAATGAAATTTTAAATCTTTAGTGGGGCCTGGGGCCCCTTGGTCCAAGCGTAGGTTTTCCTTATGGCCAAGTCACCATTTTCCCTATAAATACCATCATTAACAGTGGTAAACTTACGTTTTCTTTTTTATGTTCTTTTTGAGGGGTGGGGGTGGTGGGTGGGGGGCGCAGGGGCGATAGCGGATGGTGGGGGAGGTCATTCTTCTATATTAATTTCAGTATTGACTCAAGCATTAGAGTGACCATGTCGATACTCTTGGTAGCACACTTATTGATAGTCAGTTTCTATCATTTTCAGAATCCTGATAAAACAGTATCCTTATTTGGCAAGAAGCTTATGATTACAGGTAGATTAGAACCATTAATTAAATCCATTTTGTAGGAAATTTAGGTCATCTAAATTTCTACACAAATAGTTTGATGCCGTCTATAGGAAGCCTCTTAGCAATAATCAATAATTTCCTTCATAGAAATCACCTTCTTACTACCTTCCATGGTTGAGACACTCACAGAAACCACTCTACAGCCTTGACAACCACCATGCACCATTGATGCAATAAACCCTCCTCCAAACACTCAATAAAACCTTGAAATCCTTCGAGATCAACACAAGAACTTCATGTAAAACCAATTTTCTCTAATTAAGAATCCATCGAGAAGGGAAAATGAGAACGGGTTAGATTTTGTAATTAAGCTTCTAAACATCGAATTCAGGAGTTTGAAGAGGAATTACACAAAGCCTCTCAACATCCTTCCACAATAAAATGGGGCACAAAAAGAGGAACCTATGATAGGGTAAAATGTTGAAAGCCATAATAGAATCTGAGGGATAAAGACATCACAAAGGTTCTAGATCTGAATGTCAAAGCTTCCATGATGCTTCTAACCTGCAAATGACAATTTTGCTAGTTTTCGCCCAAAAAAAAAACAAGGAAAAAAAATAAAAGAAACGCATGGAATCAATAATAAGGCAGAAATGTGATTGGTAAATCTAGCCAAAGCAGATATGTAGAAAGAGAGCAATAGCTAGAGCCATATTTTGGATCTCCTTTTAATGAAGTCAAGTCTCTATTCACTAAAGAAATCTTGAAAGTCATGTTTCGTTTGAAATTCAAGATGCCACCTATGGAACATATGAAGGAAAGAGCGATCCAGTATGCACCTCGAATCTTTCACATCATGGATGTAAATCCAAGGGTTATTAGATTCCCTCATATGCAAAGTCTTCCCACTAACACTAGAAGGAGTGGCTTATCAATGTTGTAGTTAATTGGAACCTAAGAGTACCAACTTTTTCACTCAAGTGAGCTCTCTCTTTGTCTTGCATTTTGTGGGAGCATGCAAGCAAAAGAAGTCAATTGCACATTTGCTAAAACTCAAACAAGGTGAGAAAGATCCTCCTTGGGATTATATAGCTTACTTCAATGGGGAAGTCATTCAAGTGGATACCCATGACAACAACACAATCTTGCTAGCAGTGATAGTCGAATAACACCCGGGAGAATTTTTGTGGTTCTTGACATAGAAGCCTCCACATTCTTACATGGAACTCTTAATTCCTAAAAGGGAAATGTTGCAATGTGATGAAAACTTAAATATGTATGCTTAACAAGAGCTTAATTCATCATATTGCATTAATAGTGTCATTAAATTCCTCAACTTAAGCATATTTGTAGTCTTTACATCTTTTGAATTAGCTTTATCTTAATTTCAGTTTTTATTGCAGGTTCGATAAAATGAGCACAACTTTCTATTTATAAATCAGAATTGTACAAATCTTGATTCATTGGAAAGCTGATTAAATCATCTACAAGATTGAATTCTATAAGTATTATGAAATTCGGGCTTTTAGTGGACCAAAATGGGCTTGAAGTGAACCCATCTATAATTTCAGCCTAGCCTGACCATGCCTCCGTGTTTTGACTATATCTCTTGATATACATATCCAAATCGTATGAATAAAGATGTTCTAGAAAGATGAGAGAAAAATCTACAACTTTCATGGAAAATGTGATCAAAATTCTAAATAATTCAATGTTGAAATTGGTGGTCAAAATCGGTGCACATGATGATCCAAATTGTCAACAAGATATTTTACAAATGTCCCTTCATAATTTGATAAGTTTGCCCTCAAATGGATCTATAAATAGAGGTGCATTGTGGCCCATTAGGGCATCTTGGTTTTGGCTGGGATCTCTTATTATTGTGTTTTCTCACTTGTGTTTGTTCTCTTTATGTTATTAATAAATCTTTTTTTTTTTCTTGTAATTTGTTTTTTTCTTTTATAATGTCTTGCTAAATTCTCTCTTACTGAGGTGAAAGGGTGAAACCCTTGATATAGCAATAAGCATTTTCTAACCTTTTGATATGTGCTTAATAATCATAATCTTTTGTTATTTATTTTATATAATTTATATTTATTTCCCTAA
The DNA here is from genome assembly GCA_013180625.2 of Boswellia sacra. Taxonomy (NCBI): domain Eukaryota; kingdom Viridiplantae; phylum Streptophyta; class Magnoliopsida; order Sapindales; family Burseraceae; genus Boswellia; species Boswellia sacra. Next base: position 55,358 of record SNVD02012704.1, on the reverse strand, counting down.
TCAATCTTGACACCACTCATAAAGTGGAGGTTTTAATCCATTGTAGACAATCATTGGTAGATCAAATGCTTGGATCCTTTTTAGATGTCGTATGGTTCTTTTTTACCAACACAAGTCTAGTTAGAAACCTTCCTTTGTTGTAGACATATGGTGATCGGCATATTGGATGCTCGAACATATTTACAAGAAGTGGTATAAATATTGGTAACGAAACAAATATAATTCATATAACTAAAATGGGCTTAAATGACATACCTTCGGATTGGAACCTCTTTGATGTGTGGATTCCAATTGAATTATAATCAGGTTGCTTATCCTTATTTGGAATATCAAGGACGGATCCCCTAACCTTAGCTTTCATTATTATTGTGTCAATTTCTCTTACCTGTGTCTTTTAAGCATTCTTGTTTACTAGTTATGAAACTGTTCTTTTATTTGCTATGGTAGGTTTTACCATCTATTTCCATTGATGGTTTTACCACCTATTTCCATGGATGATTTCATCGCCTTTTGTTTTGTTTTACATTTGAATGGTCGGTAGTACTGCCTACTATCTTTACTTATATTTGTTAAAATTATCTTGTCATTTATTTACATTATTAATATTTTATTCTCTCATTCTATAGTTTGTACCACTAAATCCCCTTCCTTGTGGATCGATCTAGGTCTTACTAGGTTTATTACTTTGACATTCCTATACTTGGGAGATAATCATATTTTTGGATATGTCACAATGTTAAGGAATTATATGGCAAACACATGGTTAAAAACCTTAAAAATTAGATTCTAGCTCCAAGCACCTGACACATCCGAAAAAGGATTGTCTCCCAAGTATAGGAGTGTCGAAGTAATAAAACCCGGTAAGACCGGGGTCGATCCACGAGGAAGGGAATTTAAGCGTTACAAATTATAAGCTAAGCAAATGTGATATGGATGATTCAAAGAGGTGACATGATAATATCAACAAGTATGTAAGATGGTAGGTGGTATTACCGACCATTCAAATATAAAACAAAAAGCAAGAGGAGGTAAAACCATCCATGGAAATAGGTGGTATAACCAACCATAGTAAATTAAAGAACAATTTCATAAGGTGGTAGAACCTACCATAGTAAATAAAATAAAAAGTCATAAACAATAGAATAATTAAAATACAAGAGGAATTAACACAATAACAATGAAGGCTAAGGTTAGGGGATCCGCCCTTGATATTTCAAATAAGGATAATTAACCCATTTTAGTTATATGAATTATATTTGTTTCATTACCAATATTTATACCACTTCTTGTAAATGGGTTCAAGCATCCAATGTGCCAATCACCATATGTCTACAACAAATCAAGGTTCCTAACTAGATTCGTGTCGGTAAGGAAGAACCATACATCATCTAGAAAGGATCCAAGCATTTGATGTGCCAAGATTGTCGACAATGGATCAAGACCTCCACTTTACGAGTGGTGTCAAGATTGATTAAGAAATTAAATATAAATCATATTGAATAAACATTATAAGATTAAGATTATTAAGCACATATTAAGGGTTAGAGAATCCTTATTCTCATATCAAGGGTTTCACCCTTTCACCTTAGCAAAAGAGAAATTAGAAGAACATTATAATAGAAAGAAAATAAAATGCAAGAAAAAGGAAATTCATTAATAACATAAACACACAAAACACAATACAAGATCCTAGCCAAAGCCAAAATGTTCCAGCCAAGGCCAAGATGCCCTAATGGGTCACAAGGCACCTCTATTTATAGATACATCCAGGGGCAAACTTGTCAAATTACAAGGGCATAATTGTCAAATATTAGTTGTAAATATCTTTGACAATTGGGATCATTAGGCACCGACTTTGACCATCAATTTTGACATGAAATGTTGTGAATTTTAATCACATGTCTTCATGAAAGTTGTAGATATTTCTCTCAGCTTTCTAGAACATATTGATTTGCACAATTTGGATACGTATTTTGAGAGATACGGTCCAAATACTGAGGCCTGGTCAGACTGGGCCGAGACTGTAGATGGGTTCACTTCAAGCCCAATTTTGGTCCACTAAGAGCCCGAATTTGATGATGCTTGTGAAATGCAATCTTGTAGACAATTAAATCAGCTTTCCAAAACATTAAGAATTGCACCATTCTGATCTATAAATAGAGAGTTATGCCCATTTTACCGAACCTGTAACAAAACCAAAATTAAGAGGAATTAATTCCAAAGATGCAAATGCTACAAATATGCTTAAGTTGAGGAATTTAATGACACTATTAATGCAATATGATGAACTAAACTCTTATTAAACATCCATATTTAAGTGTTCATCAGCACCCTGAATATGCACACTTAAAATCAGGATCCTCATTTAAATAGAATCTAAAACAAAAGGAAACTTGGGGGGCCAAGAAGGGATACTCTGAATTTGGCCCAAGCCAATACCTTATCAACCATCATAGTTTCCCTATGAAATTAGCTTGTCTCTAGAATCCATAAATAAAAAGAAGTAGACTAACGAGGAAGCTGAATCAAGCAACTTCCAGAAAGAGCTTTCAAAGATTACTAAAGGAGGATCGTTTTATCAACATCCAAAGAATGAAGTTTGCTCAGAAAAATAAACTATGAATATATCTGAGTCTATCTTAACTATCCTATTTGTTTAGTTTCTTAATTTGAGCGATACTATTAAAGTCATTTACTACTTGATTGTCAAGTCTTACATTGAATCTTTATTTATTTTGAGTCAAGAGTCACATGGACATGCAAAAAAGGCCAATAAAAAGGAAGATTATTTTCAAAAAATTATGGCACACCTCATAAAATGAGTTTCCTCTAATACAAGGATTAGGCATCCAAAAAAGGGAACATACTTTCACAAAATAAAGGCCAAGAGTGCCAAATAAACAGGTACTGACTAACGAGAATCTTGCTTTAGAACACACTTCCTAGGGAAACCCTCAATGGAATAAACTTGCTAGGGTAAAAGGGATAAGATCTTTCAAACAACTAATCTTACAAAAAATGCAAGCCAAAGAAAAAGATTAAGGAAAAGTCAATAAGACCTCTATGAAATTGAACAATCAAGCATTCGAGAATGCAAAAACTTTAGGCAAAGTCTATAAGGCCTATAAGAAGCTAAAAAATCAAGCATCTATGTATGCAATAGATTCAAGTAAGGACAATATGACCTCTAAGAAAGCACAAATTTATAGCATCCATACAATATCAACAAGGCTAAAGGCAATGGAATACATATGTAAGAAGCCAAAAAAGGCCAACAATTGAAATAATCTTACAAGACAACAAATTTAGCTTCCCATGTATAGGGGATCCAACAAATAAAAGTTCCTAAAAAAAGGTGAATTTCAAGTCATAACATCTTGAAGCTTCCAAGCATTAGACGTTCTATCCCTTTAAGGATCTACTAGCAATCTCACAACAACAATAGGCTTAAAAAAGGCACCCGAATTCTCTTAGTAGCAAAATCCACAAATAGGAAGGATACTCAACAAGAAGCTGTTGTGCAACAACAATAATCTTCAGTCAACTTTAGATGCTATAAAAATTAGGTTCCAGAATTGCACAAATCCAAACAATTACATAGGTATCGATTTCAATACTTTTCTTGGTTTTATAATCTTGAATGCCAGTTGTAGGCAAGAGAAAACCCTAAAAATGAAAAAAAAACTAGAAAATGAAGAAATTCATTTAGATGAAAACTGAGTTTCCCAAAATTTTATTCAAAACTTTGAAAAAATTGGGGGCTTTTATTGGATATAAATTGACAAGCCTAAAAGGCCAAAGGACATGGTCCAACCCTAATGTGGTCCTTATCATAGACATATGAAGTTTTTAACCCAAGAAAGATCCAACTTAACGAGCATCCTGAAATATCCAAATTCATACAAAAAGGACTAATAAGCCCAAGAAGCTATAAGCCCATATTAGGAACCCGACCTTGCAAGTTCAGAAAAGTTCTATGCGGACTTGGTCAACACCACATGATACATATATGCTCACAACTCTAATTGGCAAGCAAAGTAGCCCATAACAACCATAAATCCTTAGAATCAAGGGGGCAAATCATGAAGCATGATCTCACATGGTCCTCATGATCTATAAAGGATCCTTATAGTCCACCCTCATCAGCAAACTAAACTTGAGTTAATTGGTAGTTATCAATTTAATTACAGTTAATTGGTGGTTATATGCCGCTTCTTCGATGAAGGGTCAAGTCTCTATTTTTCCTAAAAATACTAGCTCATTTTAGTTTACTTTCAGTCCCTTTACCCTAATTCTAGTACTAACTTAAGGATCAACAAAACCAGGGCGGGCTAATAGTCAATTTCTTCTATTTTCAAGATCCTGATAAAACAACATTCCTCATTTTGTAGGAAGTTTATGATTGCAGGCAGGCCAAAACCGTCAACACCATCATTTTCTTAGGAAATTTAGGCTATCCAAATTTATACACAAACACGTAGTAATATTTAAAATAAGTTAAAAGTATTTTAAAAAATTTATATGCCTAACTTAATTCAATATCAAATATCTAACATCAAGTGTTATAGTTCGGTACATCACTCAACAAACATTTATTATCGTTTGATGTTGGTGACAAAACTAGAATTTATTAGATCAATAATGCTAGGTATACATCCAAGTAGTACAACCAAATTCATACAACCTGACATGGTATAAATTCATTGGATATATGGATCTCATTTTATTTATTAAAAATTTGTTAATACATTTTTTATTTTTACCCAACCAGTGAATTTGTGCCATATGTCAGGTTGTATGAGTTAGGTTGTACAACTTGATTGTATGCATAACATTACTCTTTATTAGATTTTGAGATAATAATGATTTTGGATTAATTACACATCAAGAATTTAGTTTTTAAATTTCACAAATAGATATAAATTTAATTATTTAAATAAATATTTATCATTAATAAATAGTTACTTAAATTTGTTCAAGGGTTTTCTACTTTCTTATAAAAAATTATCAGTTCTCGTATTAAACTTAAAAAAAAAGAAGTATAGTTATTAAGTTTCAATGATAACTAATAATAATGACTACATATTTATATAAATATTTTAACTTAAATCTTTAATCTATTTATCTTTTATTAATAAAATATATCATTGGAATAGATAAAATGTAAATAAATAAATTTTACCTCTTATTTTGGCAATATAAGGTTTTAAAAGAAAATATCTAATCAATGAAATTAAATGAATTAAAGATTGCAAAATCCACATTTAATGGGATAAGTTAATTAAGTCACTAAAATATATATATATATATATATATATATATGAACATATATAAGGGGCAAATAAACCTTTAATCAAAAGATTAAAGTTATAAATTAATGGAAAAATTTTTAAGGGGTCAACATATTTTTCATCATCAAAGGTTTTTATGCACAAACTATTTAAGAATTTTCTCAAAAACCAGTGGCCCTGGCCCCCAGGGTTCAAGAGAGTTGCATCCATGCTCAATACCTAGCTAAAGGCTTATCTAGCATTGTTTAGCATCACTATATATCTTGTTAAACCTTGCTCTTATCTAGCATTGCTAAATTCCTTGTTAAACATTTAGCCTTATATAGCATCATCTAGCTAGCAGGACTCAATATTTTGCTAAATGCCCATCTAGGATTATTGGACAACTATCTAACATTATTGAGTAGTTTAGCGAACCAATTTGACAACTCGACACTTGGTTAAATTAAAAGATAAAAAAATTTTAAGGTTTAAACTATTTCTCATAACCCCTAAGAGTTAGCTTTTTTTTTTTTTTTCTTTTCTGAGTTAATATATAGCCCCTATAAAACTACTACTTATTTCAAATTTTTTCTTAAATATCTTTTTAAGTAACATGAAATAAATTAACAATTGTCAATAGATGATGATGTGATAATATTATTAACAATATAGTAATTTTAAATTAAGGATACACTACTTGGAATGTATAATTTAGATACATTTTGGAATGTATATATAGTCTTAGTCACGGTTAATAAGAAGAGATTTTAATCGAATTTATCTTACAAGAACATAGAATAATGACAAAATTTATTAATAAGATTGTTTATTTGTTCTCTAATCAAGATGTTCTATGTCATTTGTTGGCCCATTGCATTACATAAACCTCGTCTTACATCAAGTAGTAAAAGAGAATCTAAAATTGGTGGGCAGGATAATTCTAAAGAAAGTAATACTATTTAATTTTAGAGGGTAAAACATATCATGATTGGTTAACCTATATGTGCCAACTAAAGAAAGAAAAAATAGTGGGTACAGTCGTAGATAGTGGATTGATTGATCAATAAATGATGCATTCAATTAAGCAGCTTGTATTACCATTTAATTTTAGAATTCTGAACGACATTAACTTATTTAGGCTTAGAACCGGGACGGGGCGGGTATGGGGTAGGGGATATCCATCCCCGCCCCGCTGTGTTTTTTTTTTTTTTTTGCCCTGCCCTGCTCCATTGCCCCTGAACGGGGCGGGGCGGGATGGGGAAAAAAAACTCAATAGCCCCATACCCGCCCCGCCCAACCCCGCCTATTTTTAATTTTTTTCATATTTTTCTTATAAATCTTTCATTAAATATAATTATGTCTATTCCTAGTAAACAATAAACCAACAAATAAACGATACCAATACATTGGATAAAATCACATAATTAACTTAATAAGTGCATAATACTCACAAAAATAAAAATAAAAAACATATATAAGTCCATCAAATACAACATGCTCACAACAAAAAAAAACATATATAAGTCTCTCCAATACAACATGTTCACAACCAAAAAAAAAAAAAAAACATATATAAGTCCATCCAATGCAACATGTTCACAACCAAAATAAACATATTTAAATCCATCCATACAACATGCTCACAACCAAAAAAAAAAAAAAACAAATATAAGCCTATCCAATATGTCATGCTTACAACCAAAAAAGAAAACATATATAAGTCTATCCAAATTCTAATAAAGCATCCTAAAGATGCCATCAACCAAAACAAAAAAAAAACACTCCAATGAAACATCCCACATTTCTCACAAAAATAACAATGAACTTCCTTCTTCATTCATCATCCGGTAGTGATTCCCCTCCAACCATCTCTTCTTGAGGAATTACACCTAGCAACATAATCACCAAATTAATAAATGAAAATGGAAATGAAATAAAAAAATAATAATCGATAAAATATACTTGATATGAAATATAACCTCTCATTTGTAGCCATAACCAATTTTGGGTGCACATTAATGCCTCCAATGTGTCAGGAAGAAGTCTACTGCGATGTGGACTCAAAACTCTACCACTGGTGCTAAAAGCGGACTCAGATGCAATTGTGGACATTAGAATAACTAAAATATCTCAAGCAATAGCAGACAACACAGGAAATTTACTTTTATTCATCTTCCACCAAAGCAAAATATCAAATTTTGGAACCTTGCTAACCACATGATCCTCTAAATAAATATCTAACTCAAACTTCTTTTGCAATCCCATATTAGTAGATTTCCAATATTTTTCAAATTCAATCATGAACTCACCTAATGCACCTTCCCCTGCAGCACCTTTAGTAACTGGTAAAATTGCATCAATTTCACTTTACCCATCATCCAAACCCAAGCTACATTGATAATCTAACACCAAGCCTTTACAAAGACTATGCACTTTCTCAATATGCTCAAATGCATCATCTCCATAAATCTTCTTGTATATGAATTCCACCATTACCATTTTACATCCAGGATCCAAAACAACAGCCGCAGCTAACACACCATGGATAACATTCCAATATTTTTCAAACTTTTCTATCACTGCACTAGCCATTTCCTGAATCTTGTTGCAAGAACATGTAAGCCAAGAGGTCAAAGATAATCTTAACTCACCAATTGCAGGAAAAAAATTAGAAAATATTTCAGTCAACTTATAAAATTTTTCTAAATGCTCACACACAACTTCTGCTTTTAACCCCTCTTCTTCCGTAGGCAAATCCTTATAGTGACCATCACGCTCCTTTAAACGAGCAAACACTTCTTTATAGGCTAAAGCTGTGCTCAACATCTTATAAGTAGAGTTCCACCTGGTTCTACAATCAAGAGATAATTTTTTATTTAATATCACTTTCGAGTGACATGTCGTCTCCTCAAACATTTCAATTCTCTTAGGTGTAGATGTCCAATAAACAACACTATCCCTCACCTTCTCAATGCTCTCTCCAATCACATCTAAACCATCTTTAACTATTAGGTTAAATATATGAGCACAACACTGCATGTGAAAAAGTTTCCCACCCAACATCAAATGCCTATCTCCTAATCTAGTAACTACTAGATTTATCATGGAATCATCGGTAGAACAATTATCCACAGTTAAACTGCATGTGTGGAGTTTCCATGAGTTGTCAATGAAATGAGCTGTTATGACCATATGCCCTTTCTTTTGGTTGGTAGAAGTCCACATATCACTTGTTGTAGCAACCCTAGCTTGCACGTTTTCAAATAATTCCACTATTCTATCTTTCTCACTGTCAAACAACTTATGTATTTCATTCTTCAATGTCCTTCTACTCATGGGACCACACAAAGGTTGGGCATAATTCATCATTTCCCTAAAGCCCTCACATTCAACAAAATGCAATGGAAGTTCATGCAAAATAACCATTTTTGCAACTAAAGCCCTATAAACATCCTTATCAAAATCCTCTTTATCAAGCGTTACCAAGTTTGTAAGACTTCCATCACTTTGTCTTTGGAATTTTACAATGCTTTGTTCCATGGTTGGTTGGTTAGCTCGACGACATCCCTTCAAATGCTTATTTAAATGGGAGGTGCCATCCGAAGCCTTTGCAACTAATTTTGTCCCACAATGGTTACAACGGGCTTTTGGCTGTCCATCAATAACCATCTTTGTAAAATGTTGCCAAACTAGCAATGTGGTCTTGGACTTTTACTAGGTTTAGACACATCTTCATCTTTTTCTACCACTCTCTTACTAGTAGATATTGCAACCTCTTTCGAATCTTAATCAAGGCTTAAATCAACATTTGGATTTACTGTGTTTGACATCCCCACTTCTTGTTGTGAAGACATTGTTTACCTATAAAAAAATGCAATGTATGCAAAATTAAAATAAAATTAAGGAAGAAAAAAATACTAATATTAAATCATTAATGTTGTGTTGTTTCCCCTTTTTTTTGCCTTTTGGTGACATTCTTTAATCTTGTATATGATTATTTATTTATTTATTTTTGCCTTGTCCTTCGATATGCATTATGATAATCGGTAATTTGTTTTTTCTTTTTTGTTTGCTGATTTTAGACCTGGCCCATGTCTTCTCTTCTTTCATAAGAGACCTCAATTTCATTGATCATACCAGTGAACTCATATGGAAAGAATAGGCAAATCTATTTGCTAAATTTGATCATATGTATGTGTAAAGTTTAAATAAAACCTGAAACATTTTGGTTTATTATTTATCCAGATTCCAAAGGATGCCTATAATAGTTGGTCCTGGGCTCTACCTAGGCAGGAAGAGCCAAAATTTTCAAGCTATAGAGAAGCGACCGACGCCTAATTTGTTCAAAGTATTCACAGGCAAAGTCTTCTCTCAATAATATGTGTTCTTTCTTGCTATTTATCTTATGCTTAAGATATAGTTGATATAGTTAAATCTCCTCATGTACACGAAATGTTATCTCTTATAAAAATTAAAAATAATCATTTAATTTTTAGCTCGACAGTATAAATGTATGGAATAATTTTTTTTAGACTAATGATTTAATATTTCAAAATTAATTATGAACAAATATGTTTTCATAATTGTTTAAGGTACAGTCGTGGACAAACCTGAGTGAGAGACTAAGAGTGACGAATAACCAAGTAGGTTTGGCTGATCTGGATGAACGACGGGAGGGTGTAGCCGTGGACCGCCGTGTGACAACGAGGAGGGTGCAGCGCAGCCATGGATTGTCGCAGTTGCAAATCATCGAGGACTGTCAAGGACTGTTAAGGGCTGTCGATGTTGGACTAGCTGACGACGGTGGACGAGACGTAGATTGACAGATGGTGTTGCGAACTCGCAGTGGAGCGACGACGATAGACAGAGCAGATCGTGAGTGCCTGGGTGGGTAACGTAGTGAAGCCGTGGAGGTAGGCTAGGGATCTCAGATTTGAGATTAGGAATTTAGGGGGGGGTGTCTGAATGGAATTTACGAAATTTATAAGGTTTGTCAGATGTACTGGAAACCCACATATATTAAGAGTTAACAAAATAACCCCTTTTAATTTCCCCTAAGTCCCTATATTTTACTTTTTTTAATTTTTAACCATTTACTGTGGGGCGTGGGGTGGGTCAAATGGGTCTAGATGAAGGACCCGGCCCCGGACCTGCCCCAGACGGCTCTTAAATTTTGCAACCCCATACCCGTCCCAATGATGTTCCGATCCGCCCCATTTGTCCAGGTTTGACCAGGGCCCCAGACCCAACGGGCCAAATGCCCAAGCCTAAACTTATTCAAAGGGTCCGGATGAGGTTATGGTGGTTGCACTTTCTAGTTGTAAGATATATATATATATATATATATACCATGCTCGTATGCATTAATTTATTATATACTATTAATTAATTAATGCATATGAATATATATATATATACATATATATATATTCATATGCATTAATTAATTAATAGTATATAATAAATTAATGCATACGAGCATGGTGTTGCACAGAACAACCATTTCAACTGTTGAGTCCATTATCATCCGTACACGTGTGATTGGCATGGCTAGAGATTCGGTTTGTAGATAACCTACCATATATGCCATCAAATAAGCTGGCATCCAAATTCCCGAAATTGCTTTTGTTCCTTTCTTTTTATAGGAAGCGTACTCACCAATATCAAATACCCGCATCCTTTTCTAGCAATCCGAAGATATCTTAAAAACACGATCTCTGTGTTTACAGTTTGTGAATGTTACAAACTGCAACATAAGAGAGAGAGCGAGAGCGAGAGAGCCAAAATAATATGATATTATTTTTTTTTTGTGAAAGTGGATTTGTATTTCTATAGGATTTGTTAGACTTTATATAGCCACTAACTGGTAAATCCTACTCTTTTTAGGAGTTTTATTTTATAAAGTTATAATCCCATTAAATAAGGGATATTAGATAATTGCTAGAATTTCAATTAATTATTTAATTATCAAATATAATCAAATATTAATATTATCTCATGAGTCAAGCCCACTATGGATGTCCCACATCTAACAATCTCCCATTTGCACATAGTTGGTGCAACAATGCATCTCTTTCATCTTCCTACTCATTGTTTCAACCATACTAGGTTAATGGGTCTTGCGACTGTTGAGCCACTTGCAGTATAAAAGTCCGGGAGCACCATACTTGATCGTAGGTGGACCAGCATGAAACTTCCTTAGCATCTCGTAAGCCCTAGTCTCATTTAATGACATTGGTTTTCAACATACTCAATTGCTCTTAGAAATTTCTTGGAGTTATGCTAACCCATCATTAGATTTTATGTCCACAATTATATTGCAACTCTTATTGTCGACAATTAACATAAATCATAGATGTGATATTAAATAGTCTTCCCATCACCCTCATATCACTTAGCTTTGATATAATTGGTTTCTCAACATTGCCCCTTTAGGTGGCATCAATCATGCCCATAGGAAACATGCTAGAGTAGTCATACACTATATCTCCACCTCATGATATAGTCAAAAGTCACGTAGGGCACGATAAATATAGATCATATTAGTACACTGATCAATAAGGTCTTACATAGTGAAGAAGCAAGGATTCATTCTTTCACTTCCTTATATTGGTTGCCAAGCACACGTAGTATGAAATACATGCTACGATGGAATTCTCGTTTTAGGAGAGCGGATGTCTTATTACAAACACTATATGGATCTTAGTCCAGTCGCCACTTAACGCCTTATCCGAATCCTCCATATGCTTACTAATCATATTGCCATATTAAGGTTCTGCATTTGGCTACCTTATAGGCTACATATGGATAGTTTGTTCTATGTATCCATAGTTGGTCTTTAACTAAATTAAAACCTCATCTTGGCTTTTTCCAAGGTGACATTTGCATAAGTGTGTCTTAGCTCACTGACTCAACACCATAAGCTCATTATGTCCTATCTTTGCTTGCTCTCCAAGCACCAAAGGCGATCGATTGTGTGAGTGAGCTGATCCATGCTTGTTGACATACTTTCAATGCATGTGCTAAACATGAATCATGTCATAACTTTATAGTAGACAAAGAAACACCGAAATTTCATAAATAATATCCCAAATAACAAAATATCTAATGTTATGGTCAACTTCAAAAACAATACAAGTAAATCATAATGTACGCAGTCCTAAACTCTTAACATGAGCCTGATAAGCATCTCAAGCTATTGACTTAGTTAAAGGATCAACAACCATGCGACTAGTACAAATGTGCTTTAGGACCACTTCTTTTTACTTAATCTTTTTTCGAATGAAGTGATATCGAATGTCAATGTGTCTGGTTTTCCTATGGTACTTAGGGTCCTTTGCGTAGGCAAGAGCAACCATACTATCACAATGTATGTTAACAGGCTCTAAAGCGCGTGCAACAATATCAAACTCTTATAGGAACCTCCTTAACTAAACACCTTCTTGAATAGCGATTGAACAAGCCATGTACTTCAATCCCATAGTCGACAATGCTATACAGCATTGTTTCTTACTACTCCATGATGTGGCATCATTACTAAGAAAGCATAGCTAGAGGTTGATTTATGCTCATCTAGGTCATTGCCTCAATTAGCATCATTGTAACCTGCCAAGTGCAAATTTGATGCCTAATAGAAAAGCATGTAATCAATAGTACCTTTGAGGTATCAAAGTATTCTTTTCATTACTTTCTAGTGAGCAAGGCCAAGGTCTGATTGGAACCTGATAACCAACCTAATAGTATAACAAATGTCTGACCAATTACACATCATAGCGTACATTAGGCTTCCCACAGAACTAACATAAGACACTCAGGCCATATTTTCTTTCCCTTCTTGAGTCTTAGGACACATTTTTGGCTCAAGGCATCTCCTTTCCTGATAGAGTGTCAATGGGTTTGTAGTTATGCATCTGAAATCATTAAAGAACCTTTTTAATGTAAGTTTCTTATAACAAACCAAGAAATTTTCTATAATGATCTCTAAAGATCTTAACTCCAAGTATATAACTTGCTTCACCCATGTCCTTCATCTCAAAATTGGAGGACAACCACACCTTTCCAGCGACAATCATCTCCTTATCATTTTCGACCAATAAGATGTCATCTACATGCAAAGATAGAATAAGGAAACTTCCTTTCGACAATTTACCATACACATAATGGTCCTCCTCGACCATCGTAAACCCATTGGAAACAATGGCTCAATGAAATTGCAAGTAACATTGTTTAGATTATTGCTTTAGGCCATAAATGGATTGTTGGGTCTTGCAAACCTTGCACTCTTGTACCTTTGCCACAAAGCCAGTAGGTTGATCCATATAGATCTTCTCATCTAATTCTCCATTGAGAAATGTAGTCTTAACATCCATTTGATAAAGTTCCAAATCTAAATGAGCGATAATGGCTAGGATGAGGCGAATTGAGGCAAACCTCACCACAGTGAGAATCTTTCTTCATAGTTAACACCTTATCTTCGAGTGTAGCCCTTTGCCCCAAGTCATACCTTATACCTTTCTATAGAGCCATCCGCCTTGCATTTGATTTTAAGAACCCTGTAAACATTGAAATTTTGCTCATAGTTTTCATTCTCGATGATGAAAACCTAAGACATCAAATCAGAATAATTTTTTGAACTACAAAAACACCAAGAGCTAACACCAGAATTGGGGTAGAAAGCCAAGTAGGTTTAGGACCGATGTGCAGTACCGATAAAGGGTGATTGAGACCTTATGAATCATGTCTGCTCGACGCATACATAGATTGACCTTCACAGTAAGTTCATCATGAAGGTTCAAACGAGGGGTAGGAAGCCCCCTAGCGTAAACATCGGAGTTAGGATCCAAAAACAAGTTTGGTGCCTATAGATTAGGGTTTGCGCCTCTAGCGTTATAGGTGCGTGCATCTAAGTAGAGGCAAAGCACAAGTGCCTCTGGCCATTAGAAGCAGAGCATGAGTGCCTTTACCGCTATAGGCAGGCACCTCTAGAGTTAGAGGCCACGCACGAGCATCTTTAGCCTTTAGAGGCGGTGAATGAGCACCTTTAGTCATTACAAGCAGTGCATGGTGCCTTTAGTCATAAAGGCATACGCCTCTAGGGTTTGCACCTTAGAAGAATCTAGAACCCTAGTAGCACCTCTAGTAGATGTGTGCCCTATAATCCTACAGGTACACGCTTGTAACTACTTCGCATATCAGGGAAAGAGCTCAATTTCTGGCCTGCTTGAGCTTGTATAAGGCAAGTAGCTCTTGGTTTAAGGCAAGCGAATTTGGCGGTAAAAATACCTAGAAATATGATATTTTGGTATTTTTTGTAGTCAAGATTCTTCCTCTGAGAGTAATCAAAGTCAGGTAACATTCGCAGGGCCTTTTCTAATATTAAAATTTTTATTTTTTTAATTAATTGCATGTTTCGTCTAGGTATAATTAGGAAATAATTATGCCATGCTTAGTTTATAAGTGGTTTAATTAGTAGTAGTTAATTATTCCATGTTTAGGATTAGCGGTAGTTAATTAGTAGATAAATGACATGCTTAGTTTAGATTGGTAATAGATAATTAGTAGCTTAAATTTGCACAATTAGTAGTTATTTATGTAGTTAATTAATTATTAATTATGCCATGATTAATGGTCAATTAGTGACCAATTGTTTGATAATTAGTGATTAGTTAAATATGATGATTAATAATTGATGATTAGCATATACAATGATCCCATGATTAGTATACAAATGCCATGATTAATTCCATGTTTAATTTAGTGGAAATTTAGTTTATTTAAATTATGCTTGTTATAACTAATGCTTCTATTTGATGATGAAGGGTTAGCTTAGCTTATTGTCACGAGCTTAGAGGTTTGCGCAGCTGCTCGTGCAGCACTTAGGCAACTTGACTCCGAAAGTTGCTAAGTAAGCCTTGATGCTAGTCATCTCGCTCAAGGAGAAGGAAGGACCGTTGAGCCGAAGAGCCTGTAGGCAAAGAAGAGAAGAGATGGAGACAAGAATGCTAAGCAAAAGAGCTTTGTATTAATACTGAAGAGCTTTACAATGCTTGTATTTCTGTGGATTATTGTGGATGATTTACAAATGAGCTTGGAGGGGTTTATATAGGAACCACCTCTCAAATGAATGGCCTAGATCTAATGCATCTAATGGTCCTAATTCATCCTTATCTACAACTTTACATAAATAGATAAGTACAAAGGAATATTCAGATAATATCCTATCTTGCTAGAGTATTCTAGAAGATGGGCTTGGGCTTGCAACTTTCTAGAAGCCAGGCCAAGTCCTTACACATAAATGGGCTCTCTAGCAAGTAAATTGGGCGGGTCGTTACATCCTCCCCCACCTAATTTCGTGACATCCCTAGCGCGCTCTTATCCTTGTAGCGTTGGATGTGCTTGCTGAATTGCCACAAGGTGTCTTCGCGTTCCCAACTTGCCTCACTATTCGGATGGTTTTTCCACCTTACCAAGTATTCGATGTATGGTGGAACTCCCCTCCTTCGTATAACTCGATCCGCAAGGATGTATTGCACGTCCTTGTCGAATGCGGTGACTACGGCTGTGGGTGCTCTCTTGGACTCGCTTCGACTTGGATCTTCCTTGTCCTCATGATAGGGCTTGAGGAAACTGACATGGAAGATCGGATGAATCTTGAGGTTGGGCGGTATCCGAACCTTGTAGGAGGCTTCACCCACACGTTTGAGAATTGGGAAGGGACCTTTATATTTTTGCACCAACCCCTTGTGTACTTTACGAAGTGATTTGAATTATTGGGGTGGGAGCTTGACAAGTACTAAGTCCCCCTCTTGGAATGTGAGGTGCCGTCTCTTGGTGTCCGCCCACTTCCTCTGTTTGGCGGCGTTGTCCAAGCATGCTCTTGTAGTATCGGCTTGCTCGTGCCATACCTTTGTAAGCTTGTAGGCCGCTAGACTCTTCCCCTCACTTGCCAACTTCAATAAGTTGTTGTTGGCTATGGGGTTGTGCTCTAGGCCTTGTTCAATGCCGTCGATGAGTACACTTTGTGGATGACTCATGCTCGAAGTGGTAAGTTTCGCCTTGTGACTTGGGGCGTTGGCCACAACATTTGCCTTGCCCGCTTTGTACTCGAGCGAGTCTTGGAGTTGTTTTTCTAACTCTGCAAGTTTGGGTGGCGCCATGCAACAAGGCACCATGGTTGGAGGCTTGGCATCGAGCTTCAACTCGATTTTATGCTCCACTTCCCGTCGTGGAGGCAATTTCTTTGGGAACTCTCGAGGCTTCACATCCTTATATTTCTCAAGGATGGCTCAAATTTTCCTTAGCATTGGGTCTTCGACAATGGCAACGTCCTCCCCATCGTTTGGTTCTCGAACAGTGGTAAGGAAACTTGCATCCATCTTTGTTCCCCGTTTAAGTTGTAGTGCAGAGAACGTTTTGCCTTCAACCTTGGCTACGCGTTCCGCCTTGACCATGCATGCATGGCTCCCATCGAGTATGGTGAGGGAGTTGGAAGATGGTATGGGGAAGGCATGAAATTGGTCAAAGAATTCCATTCCAAGCACTACTTGAAAGTCATCCATGGGGACGATGGAGAAATCAAGTTTACCGTTCCATGTGCCGAGTTATACCGTCGCTGCCTTGGACACTCCCAATATTGCTTTGGCGGGTGAGTTTACCGCCTTGATTGTGCCTCCTCCATTAACATAGTTGAGGCCTAACCGTTTTGCCTCGTCTTCAGAAATGAAGTTGTGCGTGGCTCCCGTATCAAGCATCACACGCGCATCCTTGCCATTGATTGTGGCGCTTACATACATTAGACCCTTTTGAACATGGGTGGGTCTTTCAAGTGCGCCAATGGTACAAAGAGAACCCATCTCCGCTTGAGGCTCCTTATTTTGCATGCTCTCATGTTGAGCGGCTAAGGCATTGAGGGCCTTCCTCTTTGGGCAATCCCAAACCCAATGAGGACCATCACAAATGAAGCAAGGACTTTTAGGTTTGGGGGTATCGGACTTACCTTTGTTGGGTGTGTCACTCTTGTCTCCCCCGAATGGTTTCCGTGCACCACCTTCCTTTCGAGCATGTTCCTTCTTGGTATTCTGCTCTCCCCCACCTTTCCCTTGGTCGGTCTTCCTCTCCTTGGATTGGGATGTGTAATCAATGAGGGATTCGGCCATGGCTATGGCATCATCAAGATTCTGCATGCCACGCCTCTCAAGCTCAACCCTCGCCTAATCTTTGAGTTTGTCGAGGAAGTAGAAGAGAGAATCCTTCTCGGACATGTCCTTGATCTCGAGGATGATGGTAGTGTACTCTTCGATGTACTCACGGATTGTGCCATCTTGCTTCAAACGGCGGAGGCGACCCCTTGCCTCCTTCTCGGCATTGCTAGGAGAGAAGTGCTTTCAAAGCTCTCTCTTCAAATCCTCCTATGTACAAAGGGATAAGATGCCTTTGCCCACGTCGCTATGCTTGCGACGCCACCACAATTGGGCTGCATCTCTTAGGAATGTAGGCCCAATGCCAATCCTTGAAGCATCATCGTTGACACACTTGGCTTCGAAGTATTGTTCCAAGCCAAATAGGAAGTTTTCAACTTCTGTGGCGTTGTGAGTGCCATTGTATGTGGCAGGAGTAGGCACATGCATCGTGCTTAGCCCACTTGGGTAAGAGGAGTTACCATGGTCACATTGATGCTTCTCCCATTCCGTGCAAGTTTCCTCCACTTCGTCACGGATTGCTCGCAACTCATGCTCCATAAAAGTCCACAATCCCACGATCTCTCGTGTAAGGTTGTGAAGCTCTTTCTCATAAGCCTAAACTCAAGGATGTTGGACTTCGTTGCTTGGGTGATCGCCCCATAATCGGTCTCTAGGCCTTCGAGACGGTCGGCGAGGCCCTTGATTACATTGTCCATCCCCGAGAGAGCTTGCTCTAAACTAGCAACACGAGGTTCTAAAGACTTCGTGGGTAGAACTTTGGACTTACCTCGTTTTCCTTGTGCGCGTTGTAGGGGTTGCTCCTCTCGTCCACGAACTTGCTCCTCCATGGTCACTTCAAGGTCGGATACCATGCTCGTGTGCTCGACCTGTGCTCTGATACCAACTGTCACGAGCTTAGACGTTTGCGCAGCTGCTCGTGTGGCACTTAGGCAACTTGACTCCGAAAGTTGCTAAGTAAGCCTTGATGCTAGTCTTCTAGCTCAAGGAGAAGGAAGGACCGTTGAGCCGAAAAACCTGTAGGCAGAGAAGAGAAGAGATGGAGACGAGAATGCTAAGCAAAAGAGCTTTGTATTAATACTGACAAGCGTTACAATGCTTGTATTTCTGTGGATTATTGTGGATGATTTACAAATGAGCTTGGAGGGGTTTATATAGGAACCACCTCTCAAATGAATGGCCTAGATCTAATGCATCTAATGGTCCTAATTCATCCTTATCTACAACTTTACATAAATAGATAAGTACAAAGGAATATTCATATAATATCCTATCTTGCTAAAGTATTCTAGAAGACGGGCTTGGGCTTGCAACTTTCTAGAAGCCAGGCCAAGTCCTTACACATAAATGGGCTCTCTAGCAAGTAAATTGGGCGGGCCGTTACATCATGGTAACTTTTAATTTCCTGCAATACTCTTTGGATTGTTGTAATCCTCAATCCCTTCCCTCATGTTTGATGGCTATGTGATCTATTTCTTAACCCTTTCTATGTATGCATATAAACTGTTCACCTCACATGTAATAATGAGATAAAATATGGTTGTACCTAGGATCAAGATAGGATAGCATTAGTGACCTAAAACTTAGAACTCAATAGATTCTAATCGAGGTCAGATCAATGTCCGGGCATGTGTAACCCTTACCTAACTTCTCGAGCCCATATTTGAAAGGATGATAGGTAGTTAGGTCTAAAGAAGCAAGGGATCGCTTGTCGTCATCCAAATTTTCTCCTGGTTAATTACCCGGGTGGCAACTTAATCATTTTCTCCAAGTCTTGTCTCCATGAACTAACTCGTATGGCCCTTTAAGTATCCAAAAAGAACTTAGAAAAGTGATGCTGAGGTCGTAAGTGCTTGGAGTAGGATGGAAGCCCCGCTTACAACCCATTTGTTCCAAATAGTCTTACCTTTAGGTGGAAGGTCTACTAAGTCCCAGACTTCTTTTTTTGTATGTAGACTTCATCTCTTCAACCATTGCAGCTTCCATTCCTTGGAACTAAGAGATAAGATAGCCTGTTGACATGATCTAGGCTCATCTTCATCATGCGAAGCACATATGAATGCTTCCCCTTCAATCTTATAACGATGATGTGGAATGCTTCCATGCTTGCTTCTATGCAACTGAGGATCTGAGGAATCAGTATCTAATGGTATGTTCCCATCAATTGGTATACTCTCACTAAGTGGTTAGCTCCTACTAGGTGGTATATTCCCGCTAGGTAAATCACTCTTGATATCCATGGTTGGATTTTGAGTGACATCTTTTGACTCAACCATTTAAACAATGTTTTTATCCACTTTTTCCCTCATAGGGAATTCCTTCTCAAGGAAGTCCACATCACTTGACTCTATTTCAATTAAACTTTTTTTAGCTTATTCACCAAGCGTCACATATCCCTTAGATTCATTGTAGTATCTAATGAATACACATTTATGAGTCCCTGGGCCTAACTTCCCATGCTTATAGGAAGTAGTGTGAATTATACCCAACTGACCCTAATGGGTGAAAATGATCCAAGGTAGGCTTTTTGCTGGTCCATCATTGATAGGGTTTGAAAGAACTCACTTTGAGGGTACTTGGTTAAGGATATAGGCAGAAATCAAAAGAGCATCATAGACACTTGATTTTTTAGGCTTGATGATGAAGTGAAGATGAATGTTGAGCACTGAAAATGATCAAAATACCCTTGGAAGCAAAAGGAAGAAATACGAAAAGAAATCGACCAAAAGCTTTAAAAACTGACATTTGATTTTGTAAAATAATAGAAATTAATTTAGGAGGAATCTGATGATGAGTTATATATTGTTGCAAAGCTACATATGTCTAGCTTCCATAAAATTTTATGGATCACAAATCAAAGTTGAACTCAAAGAGTTATGTGCGATCAAACAACTGAAGTATATAAGAGATTACATTAAAAAAAAAGGCAAAACCGAAGGGTTTCGTGGCCCATAACAAGTCGATGGTTGTAGGATAACTGGCCGGCTATCCTACCACTGGCCGACGGTCTATCCACAGTCGGTCGGTAGTGGGATAGTCGATTGATGGTCCTCCCATGGCCAGCCAGCTATCCTCCTTGTAATTTTGGCAAATTTATTTAACAACCTTCCTTCTTTTTTTTTTTTTAGTTTTTCATTCCTTTTCCAACTTCAACCCTCCACTATAAAAAGAACCCCTCTCCTCACTTTTCGACACATCGAAATCCTCTCTTCTCTCTCTTGAAGACACACTTGAGAATTCAAAGAGTATTTTCTAGTTCAATATTTTTCTAAGTGTTCTATCACTCTAAACTCGAAAATGGTATGTCTTGAGAGCAGTTCTCTCTTCACCCTTCTCTTTTCTTATTTATTTTTCTTGCTTAGAATTAGGCATCCCTAGTTCTTATTATGCTTAGAATGAGCATAATTAGGATTTATTTTAATGCTTAGGAGCATGTTTGGAGTTATTATGAATTGTTTAACCCTTATTTATTTTGCAAGATCAAAATGCTTGTCAAGGTAAGTCATCTTTCCCTTCTTTATCTAGAAACATGATTAGGAGTTTACTTTCTTTATGAATGCGTTAGAATCATGTTTTAGAGTTCATGATTAGAATCATGCTAGGAAGACTTATGATTTTTGAGGCATGATAGGAAATAGCATAGAATAGGTAAGAATTACCATGTTTATCCTTGAATGCTTGAATTGGGCTAGAATAACCATGATTGATATTGATTGATTGAAATAGGCTAGAATAGCCATGTTTTGCCATCTTCAATTGAGTTAGGCTAGAATATGCCATGATTGCCATGATTAACATAATTTAGGCTAGAAAATGCCATGATTTATTATAATTACTTTGAATAGGCTAGAATGCCATAACAGAATTATCAAATCTAGGCTGAAGTGCCATGATTTTAGTTTATGGGCTTGTTTAGAAATATGATTTATTTATTTTAATTTTGATTGATTTATTTTGATTAATTACCATGTTTAGAAATATAATTGAATAATTGTATGATGCCATGAAGTGGTGGTGAACTCATATTGATGGTGAGGGACAATAACTTATAATGAATAATTACAATAAATATATGATGAATATATGCTTAAAGAGGCTTGATAAATATTGAATAAACTCACGTATGATGATGAGGAATTCCTTATTTACTGAGTCTTGAATTGATTTGATTGGATTGAATATATGATATGCATGAATATGCTATGTTATGAATGATGAATGGATATTTTGAAGTGTTTAAGAAATAGAATTTATTTTATTTGTTAAAAAACAAATTGTTGTAATCCTCCCTCCGATTCCCCCATGTTTTCAAGGAAATGTACTTCTATTCTTCTCCCTCTTTCTTTGTATGAATATATAACTACCATGATTGAAAGTCACATTATTTGCTTAATGAAGATAAAATTGGAAATGTGTGCATAAAATGAACCACTTAAGCGAACAGTATAACAACATAAGCTCTTCTTATTTGGTATGCCCTATAGGAGGCTAGATTTAGATCCGGGCAATACGAATGGCTCATAAATAACTTCCTGAACCCATCTCTGAAGGGATAAGGGTAGTTTAGGTCCTAAAGTGAGGGATTAGATTGCCCCCCTTCATTCCCAATTGAATAATTGGACGGGGACTCCATTCTCCAAACGTGCCCATAACTCGTTTGTGTTCTCTTAAGTCTTGAAAAAGGCTTTGATATAGTATCGTGGTCATAAACGCTCTTGCGGGATGAAAGCCCCATTCACAGTGGTGACTCCACTGGGAATAAGAGAAGTTTATTTCGATTGGGATACCAAATTCTAATAGCTTACTTTGTTATTTTGAGTCCTTTCAACACTACACATTTGCACATAATGAGCAAGAATTGCCTAAACTACCCGTGTGGGATTGGCATGAGAAGTCTTTAGCTCCATTCAACCCTTAGATGACTTATGTTAGTGTCACCACCTTTGGGCATGTACTATTGAATTGGTATAAAAAGAGATCGGTCCAAAGGGACATATCTTGCTCGAAAGAGCCCAGACCATTGGGCGCTTGAAACTCAAGCCCATATAGATGAATTTAGAAATTTCTAATAGGATGAATGTCCAAAACCCATATTGAAATGTATGTCCATGAATGTAAATTCCACATGATTAGAATAACATCGACCCAAACCTCATAGAACCAAGAAAGAATGCCACATGTCGAATCACCCATATGAACAACATAGTGTATGTGCCATGAGTTAAGGTTATCATGATGTTAGAAGCCATGTTATGATAATTATGAAGAAACCAACATCAAATTGAATGCTAGAATTAGGAGAGAGAATCTTGTATTCCTATATCCCATGATGATGACTTAGGAATGAGGCCACAATCCTAGGAAAAAGACTTGACCTCATGTGTGTGGGAGAAATAAGGTTGGAAGGCTGAAAGTCTATCTATGCCCTTGTATGAGCATGCATCATATTATGCATACATGCACACATGCATGGCATTAACACCTTTGTTTTGCAACCATCATAGCTTGGGTTAGACAAGGTTGTTGTTTGAGAAGACAAGAGGAACCAGTCACTAAAATGGCCGCACCCAACAACAACAATCAAGAGATAGCCTAATTGATAGCCAATATGACTGTACTCCAACAAAAGATGGCCCAACTCATCGAAGTTATACAAAATGGCCCTAACCGCATGAATCAACCACCGTCTGAAGGTAATGGCGGTGATAAAGGTGAGACTAGCCAAGAAAAAGATGGGGGGAATGACCTAACTATCCAAGATAAGCCCAAATTGGTCAAGCAATTGGCCAAGGACATGGAGAAAGTCCAATCTCTCTTGAAGAGGAAAGGGCTAAAAGGGGTCGAAGACCTAGATGACATCTTGTTTATTGGGGACAGTGATTTGCCACTAAAGTTTTGAATGCTGAACTTGCCCAAATTCAATAGAGAGGATAACCCAAAAACTTATTTGAGCCAGTATGCTGCTGTCATAGCCACCACTCCTTTGACAAAGGGGTATATTTTGAAGTACTTCATACTATCCTTAAAAGATGATGTGGTAGTATGGTATCACGATTTGCGCAAGAGGGTTCGACAAGATTGGGAAGAACTATCTGAAAAGTTTGTGCAGTAGTATTGATATAATACCCAACTGGGGGTAACTTTGAGGGATTTGGAGATGACTCACCAAAAGTCCAATGGGACTTTTTCAAAATATTTGGTTCGATGGAGGGCTGAAGCTGCCAAAATGACCACGAGGCCTGTAGAGAAGGACCGGGTTCGTATGGTGATCAAATGGAGCCCATTCTTTCATTGGAGATAGGCTTGTGGGCTTTCCAATCAAAACTTTCAAAGACTTGTATGATTCAGGCATCCAAATAAAAGATTTGGAGGCTAGATAAAAAAGAAGCAATAACTACCCCACAAGAAATCAATGGCAGTATGACCAAACTAGCAGATCAGACGATAGGGATGTAAAAGAGCATCAACCAAGAAAGTTTAATCTATTGAGATGACCTTTATCTAAAGTATTTGAGGAGCATGTCCCATTGATACCAAAGCCTCGACAAAATCCACGACTAGCTAACTATAAGCGTCATGAATATTGTGATTTCCTTCGACAAACTGGCCATGTCATGATAAATGCCATCGCCTTTGACATGAGATACAAGACCTGATCGATAATGGAAGAATTCCTGACCTAGAGAAAGAATAATAATGTTTTGAAATGCTTTGTTTTAAGAATGTTATATTTATGAGTTATGTATTCTTTTGATGATCATTGATAAAGTCATGATACTCATTGGAAATAGATTTTTTATAATACATGAGATTGTGTTGTTTACATGCTTGACCCTTTTTGCTGGATAAGTTTCATTTTGATTCTACAATCATTTGAGCACAATAGCCATGAATATGAAACTTAATATCACTTGGAGAAACTTTATGTGAATAAAGCTTGATGTTGAGATCTCATGGGACTCTAGAACCCGTTTGATCACCAGTTGAGGTGAAATCCTAGGTGACACAACATCAAGGAAGTGATTTAGGCCTTCTTTGAATTGATTGAGTCTCTCAAGTCATCCTATGCATATGTCATAGTCCCTAGCACATCTCATTCAGCCTAATTGAGCATTTTCTTTATCAGACCTCAAAATTTATCCTAACATTGGAAAACTTTTCCTACATAGTACTCTTCATCCATAGCATATGAACATTCTAGAAAAGTGCGTAGAGAGCCATGTTTTAAAGGAGAATGAAAGGAATTTGACAAGTTTTATGCAATTTTGAGCACGAAGAAGAAAGAAAAAGGAAAGAAAAGAAGAAAAATAGAGACAAAAATAAGAAAAGAAAAAGAGAAAAAAAAAGAAAAGAAGTGCTAATCCCACAAAGCAAAGTTTAGGGGTGTAGCTGTTCAAAATTGAAATTAGAGCAAACGAGGTGGATGACATGTAAAAGATGAACATAAGTTTGAGTTGGTGCTCTTAATTAGAACTTAGAATGGTTGCATGACTATGGGTGAGATAACCTTATAATTTTCTTTATCATACCTTAACCTAGTCTATCATTACAAGCTTGATAAAGCCCTAATGATCCCTGATGTTGTGATAAGCCTATATTAGTGGAGAGTGGTGTGAAAAATGGGCTTATGGTAGTCCTTCTATCTTTAGAGATTAATCACTAGTTTCTATTTACATAAAGCTATCTGAGTCTCAACAAGTGAAGTATGATTGGCTATACATACACACACATGAAGAATCTTGAATGAAGCAATTCGGGTAGTAGAATCGAAATTGGGACCAATCACGATGTCAATGCATTACCCTTAAGCTATTGAATTTGAGAAATCTTTGAAGAATTCAAATGTGAATCAAATTGAAGCACAACTCACATTTAGCATTTCAACTTATTGTTGTAGGATATTAGATGTGTTGAAAACATGTTAAGAAGAAGAAAATCTGCTAGTGGTTCCCATCAATGGTATCAAAGAAGCCAACCTTGCCACCAACAGTGAAGAAGCAAGATATATGGAAGAAGTTAACCATTTTGTCCAAAGTGGACGTCTACAAAGAACGAGGAATAATGCCTTTAAAGCTAGATGACGAAATTCCCCAAGATAGTACTAAACTCATCATACAGGGGGCAAAGAATTGCCCATTCATCTTGAGAAGTGAAAAAAAGCAAGGGGCAAAGAATTGCCCAATCATCTTGAGAAACAAAAGAAGCAGGGGGCAAAGAATTACCCATTCACCTTAGGAAGTGAAAAGAAACAAGAGGCAAAGAATTGCCCAATCATCTTGAGAAACAAAAGAAGTAGGGAGTAAAGAATTGCCTATTCATCTTGAGAAGTGAAAAGAAGCAAGGGGCCAAGAATTGTTCAATCATCTTGGGAAAAAATAAAGTAGGGGCCAAAGAATTGCCCATTCAACTTGGGAAGTGAAAAGAAGCAAGAGGCAAAGAATTGTCCAATCATCTTTAGAAAGAAAAGAAGCAAGGGGGCAAAGAATTACCCATTCATCTTGAGAAGTGAAAAGAAGCAAGGGGTAAAGAATTGCCCAATCATCTTGAGAAAGAAAAGAAACAAAGGCAAAGAATTGCCTAATCATATTGAGAAGTGAAAAGAAGCAAGGGGGCAAAGAATTGCCCATTCATATTGAGAAAAGAATAGAAGGAGAGGGCAAATATTGCCCTAACCATCTTGAAAATCATGACTGATAGAATTGTCTCGATAATCTCAAAGGAAGTGTAAGAAATGTTGCTTGAAATAGGCGGACCGACTATTCGTTAGAGGATTGTTTTGAGCATTTGAAGATTCATTACACGAGTTTATAGTACCAAAAGTCTCCCCTTGCTCATCGCTAAGTCATCCTCAGTATCCTCTCATAAGAAGAAGAAGCCAGCCCATAGTCAATGCATACACGCAATGATCGTCTAGCCTAAGAGATATACACATTAAACATAAGTATAAAGCATGCATACATGAAGCATAAATCCTTTTCTTATAGGAAGCATAATCCAAAATGGTGCAAAGTTTAGAAGTGACCTAGTTTTGTAAAATCACAATGCTATATCAAATAATGGGGGTAACCGTAAAGGAAATGGGCTCAACACCTAGAGGAATAGCAATGGCAGCAGCACGATGCGCAAGTCACCTAGATCAGGCAACTTAGTCTTGATGAGACCAAATGGAAGCAGCATGATGTACAAGCTACATGGATTAGGCAACTTAGTCTTGATGAGACCAAATGGAAGTAGCACGATGTGCAAGCCGTCTAGATCAGGTGGTTTTGTCTTAATGAGACAATGGAAGTGGCACGATTGCACATCGTGCTACTTATTATTTTAGATTCGATGAGACCCAATAGAAGCAGCATAATATGCAAGTCAGTCTTGATGAGACCCGATTGAAATAGTATGATGTGCAAGTCACCTAGATCAAGCAGTTTAGTTTCGATAAGACCCAATAGAAGCAGCATGATGTGCAAGTTAGTGTCAATGAGTCCCAATCGATGTGGCATGATGTGTAAGTCACCTAGATCAGGCAGTTCAGTTTTGATGAGACCCAATAGAAGTAGCACAATGTGCAAGTCACCTGGATCAAGCAGTTTAGTTTCGATGAGACCCAATGAAAGCAGCATGATATGCAAGTGGGCCCTGGTAAGATTAAATGGAAGAATCAAGATGTACAAGCAGTCTAGATCAAACAATTCATTCTTAATGAGACCTAGTAGAAGTAGCAAGATGTGTAAGTCAGTCTCGATGAGACCCAATCAAAGTAACACGATGTGCAAGCCACCTGGATCAGGCTCCTCGGTTAGCACGATGTGCAAATTGCCTGGATCAGGCTCCTTCCCTTAGCATGATGTGTAAGCCGCCTAGATCAGGCTCCTCACTTTAGCATTATGCACAAGCCACCTATATCAGGCTCCCAGCTCAACACAATGTGCAAGCTACCTCACCAAGATCAGGCTTCCTAGCTCAGTGCGATGTGCAAGTCATATAGATCAGGCTCCTCAGCTCATTGTGATGCGCAAGTCGTCTAGATTAGACTCTTCAGTTATGCACTATGTGCAAGTCGCCTGGATCAGGCTTCTTAGTTTATCATGATGTGTAAGTCGCCAAGATCAAGCTCCCAAGTCAGCACCATGTGCAGATTGCTTGGATCAGATAGCTTAGTCTCAATGAGACTTCTCTCAAGCAGTATGACATGGAAAGGCAGGTCCATCTCAATGAAATCGAACGATCACCTAAAGCAGCATGATATGCTAAACGCATGGATAAAGGTTTTAAGCATTATAATGTACAACATGCCAGGAGAAGGACAACGCTATAGACGAGGATCACCATAAAAATAAGGTCTGCCATAGTTGAAGACAATAAAAAAAGGCCATATTTAAGGAGAAAGATTTGAAATAGTCAATTAGCAAGAAGTGCAAGTACAATTTAGAAGAGACTCAATTCACAAGAATTACAAATCGCCTAGAACAAGTCAAACTTTCTTAAATGAACTCACATGGTCTGAAAGGGACACAATAGTAAATATCGTCAAAAGTGGGCAATACAGTCTATGAACTCGCCTTGAAGAAAACATCCACCTTAAAGAAAGATATCTCCTTTAAAGAAGGCATCTACCTTAGAGAAGAAATCTCTCTTGAAGAAGGCATCTTCCTGGAAGAAGGCATCCATCTTGAAGAAACAATATCCTCTGAAGAAGGAATTCAAAGTCTACCTTGAAAAAGGGATCTTGAAAAAGATATTTGAAGTTCACCTTGAAGAAGGAAGTTCAAAATTTGAAGTTCAGCTTAAAGAAGGAATTTGAAGAAGAAGAACTTAGAGAAAATTTGGGTCACATGGAATTGGATGACCAGCTAACAAATACGAAAAGAATTCTTGTAGAGACAAGAAAGAAATTTGTTAAAAAACACATCGAAATAAGGTAACTTTGAATTGATTTGAAATTATCAAGAGATGTTTGATATTTTGCAAAAACCTGCAAGAACAAAGAAGAAATCCCCAATGAATCCAATAGGGCACAACATATCAAGAACTTTCCCCAGTGAAGAGTATCTATAAAACAAGCGAATATAGACAAGGAGTACCCAAAGAAAGGGCATGAAACCTAGTGACTGAAAGGTCTAAAGACCAAAAAGATGCAATATATAGAATTCTCCTTAGTGAGCTTGAAGAAATCAACAAGTGAATAATAGAAATATAAAGCACTTGAAAGAAGGGTATGAAACCCAATGAATACAAAGGTCTGAAAAGATTGATGAAGAATGAAGAATACTCAACTGAAGGCATGAAGAAATGAAAAGTCTAAAAGTATAATGAATCAAGAATTTCCCCTAATGAACTAGAATAAATCAATAATAGAAGTAAGAATTCTTAGAAGAAAGGCATGAAACCCAACAACTACAAAGTCTGAAGAGATCAAAGAAGAATGAAGAATACTCAAGCGAAAGTATGAAGAATGAAACGGTCTAAAGACTACGAGGTAGTATATGATAGACATTTTCTAAATAGGCATGCAATTAGAATAAACCCGAGAAAATAGGTGTACTTAAAAGTGTTTTAAGCCTTTAAAATAGGCACAAGCAATAAGAAGAGGTGCACAGAAAGTGTTGAAAACCCTAGGAAGTAGGTGCACTTAAGAGTATTTTAAGCCCCTAGAATAGACATAAGCCATAAAAAGAGGTGAATCGAAGAGTGTCTAAAATCCCTAGAAAGTAGGTTCACTTAACAGTGTTTGAAGCCTTTGGAATAGGTGTTTTGAAGAGTGCTAACAAAACCGTAAGAAGTAGGTGAACTAAAGAGTGTTTCATCTTCGCATCGTAACGATACACTTCATGCATTAGAAGAATGCATTTGTCTACACTAGAAGAGTGCACATCACACATCGTAAGGATGTACTTCATGCATTAGAAGAATGCATCTGTCTACACTAAAAGAGTGCACATTGCGCAGCATAAGGATGCATTTTGTGCATTAGAAAAATGCATTTATCCGTACTAGAAGAGTGTGTATTACGCATCCCAAGAATACATTCCACACATTAGAAGGATGAACCTGTCTACACTAGAATGGTGTACATCATGCATCATAAGGATACATTCCAAACACTAGAAAGATGCACTAGTCCGCACTAGAAGAGCGCATATTGTTCATACTTGAAGAAGTGCATTTCATGCATTGAAGAGTGCACATTAGGCCCTAAGCGGGCACACTAGCGCACATAAGCCCTTGAGTGGGCTTACCTCTTTTGCAGGGATTGAAGAGGAAAGCAGATGATGAGAAGTTTGATAGAATGCAGATGAAAGCGAAGATGCCAAGATGAGAAAAGGAAAGATGAAGTAAGAGTACTTTGTCAATATTTGTGTCTCATAAACTTCTCCAAACTAGGGGGCAAGCTATAGACACTTGATTATTGAGCCTCGATGATGAAGTGAAGATAAATGTTGAATAATAAAAATGACCAAAATACCCATGGAAGTAAAAGAAGAAAGACGAAAAGAAACTGATCGAAAGCTTTAAAAACTGACACATGACTTTGAAAAATCATAGAAATTAATCCATAAGAGATCTGATGATGAGTCATATACCTTTGTGAAGCTACGGATGTCTAGTTTTCACAAAATTTTATGGATTGCGAATCAAAGTTGAATTTGATGAGTTATGTGTGATCGAACAACTAAAGAACAAAAGGGACTAAATTGAAAAAATACAAAACTGAAGGGTGTGGTGGGCCACAACTGGTCAGCGGTTGTAGGATCGATCGGTGGTCTTTCCATAGTTGGTTAGCTATCTTCCTCGTAATTTTGGCAAATTTCTTTAACAACCTTTCTTTTTTCAGTTTTTCATTCCTTTTTTCAACTTCAACCCTCCACTATAAAAAGACTTGCTCTCCTCACTTTCCAAAACACATGGAAATCCTCTCTTCTCCCTCTTGAAGACACATTTGAGAATTCAAGGAGTCTTTTCTAGTTCAATATTTTTTTAGGCATTCTATTACTCTAAACCTGAAAAAGGCACGTCTTGAGAGCAGACCTCTCTTCTCCCTTCTCTTTTCTTATTTATTTTTCTTGCTTAGATTTAAGCATGCCTATGTTTTATTTTGCTTAGAATGAGCATGATACGATTTATTTTAATGCTTATAAGCATGATCAGGGCTATTATGAATTGTTTGGACCCTTGTTTATTTTGTAAGATGGAAATACGTGTCGAGGTTAGTCATCTTTTCCCCCTTTATCTAGAAACATAATTAGGAGTTTATTTTCTTCACGAATGCCTTAGAATTACGTTTAGGAGTTCATAATTAGAATCATACTAGAAAGACTTATGATTTTTGAAGCATGCTAAGAAATAACATAGGATAGATAAGAATCACCATGTTTATCCTTGAGTGCATGAATTGGCCAAGAATAGCCATGATTGATAGTGATCGATTGAATTAGGCTAGAATAGCCATGTTTTGTCATCTTTGTTGAGTTAGGCTAGAATATGCCATGATTGCCACGATTACCTTAATTTAGACTAAAAAATGTCATGATTTATTACAACTACCTTGAATATGCTAGAATTGTCATGTTTGGGCTAGAATGTCATAATAGAATTATCAAATCTAGGTCGAAGTGCCATGATTTTAGTTTATGGGATTATTTATAATTTTGATTGATGTATTTTGATTAATTACCATGTTTAGAAATATAATTGAATAATTGTATGATGCCATAAAGTGGTGGTGGACTCACATTAATGGTGAGGGACCATAACTTAGAATGAATAATTAGAGTAAATATATGATGAAAATATGCTTGAAGAGGCTCGATAAATATTGAATAGACTTGCATATGATGGTGAGGAATTCCTTATTTATCGAGTCCTAAATTGATTTGATGGAATTGAATATACGATATGCATGAATATGCTATGTTATGAATAAATGAATGGATATTTTGAAAGTGTTTTAGAAATAGAATTTATTTTATTTGTTAAATAACAAATTGTTTTAATCCTCCTCCCATTGCCCCATGTTTTCAAGGAAATGTAACTTTATTCTCCTCCCTTTTTCTTTATATGAATATACAATTACGATGATTGAAGATCACTTTATTTGCTTAATGAAGATAAAATTGGAAAAGTGTGCATAAAATTAACTACTTAAGCAGACTGTATAACAATATAAGCTATTCTTATTTGATATACCTTAGTGGAGGTGGATTTAGATCTGGGAGAGGCAAATGGCTCATACCTAACTTCCCAAACCCATCTCTGAAGAGATGAGAGTAGTTTAGGTCCTGAAGTAAGGGATAAGATTACCCCATTCATTCCCAATCGAATAATTGGGTGGTGACTCCATTTTCTAGATGTTCCCATTGCTCGTTTGTATTCCCTTAAGTCTTAAAAGAGGCTTTGACATAGTGTCATGGTTGCAAATGCTTTGGCAAGATGAAAGCCCCATTCAGAAGCATCCCCCTAGAAGGATATTGGGAGGTTAGACTGTGCGATCATCGACCTAACCATATCCAACAATGTACGATTCTTTCTCTCTACAACACCATTTAGTTACGGAGTGCTAGGAATGGTCAGTTGCCTTCAAATGCCTTTTTCATCGCAAAGTTTCTTAAACTACTCTGATAGATACTCGTGGCCACGGTCAGTTCTTAGAGTTTTTATTGTTTTCTCTTTTTGATCTCAACCAAGTTTAGGTAACGTCGAAAGCATTCCAATGCTTCTGACTTATGGGAGATCAAATAAACATGTCATAGCATGTAAATTTAACTATAAATGCGATGAAATTGTTGGTACAATGCCTTGCCCCATATTCATTGGGCCATAGATGTCAGAATGAATAAGTTTCAAAGGCAAAGATGCCCGAATGGCTTTTCTAAAAAGTTTCCTAGTTGACTTTTCAACCAAACAATGTTCACTTGTGGTTAGAGACACTAGATTTTTTATGCTCGATGATGAAATGAAGATGAATGTCGAGCAATAGAAATGATCGAAATGCCCTTAAAAGCAAAAGGAAGAAAGGTAAGAAGAAACCGACCAAGAGTCTCAAAAACTAACACATGACTTTAAAAAATCACATAACTTAATCCAGTAGCAATTTGATGATGAGTCATATACTGTTGTGCTACGGATGTCTACTTTTCATATAATTTTACAGATTGCAAATTAGAGTTGAACTCAAAAAGTTACACACGATTGAACAGTTGAAGGTCGAAGGAGGACCACACTGAAAAGTTACGAAACAAAGGGGTTTGGTGGGCCACAATTGGCCAGTGGTTGTAGGACAGCCAGTCGACTATCCTACCACTAGCCAGTGGTCCACGGATAGCCAATCAGCTATCCTACTAATGGTTGACGGTCCTCACATAGCCAATCGGCTATTCATCTTGTATTTTTGGCAAGTTTTGATTCTAACCTTCTATATTTGATTTCTTCCTTCCTTTTCGAACTTCAATCTTCAACTAGATAAACCCCCCTCTTCATCACTTCACAAGACACATTAGATTCATCTTTTCTCCCTCTTGAAGATGCACTTGCAAATTCAAGGACTCTTTACTAGTTTAAAGTTTTTGAGCATTTTATATTGCTCTAAACCCGAAAAGGGTACGTCCTTAGAGCAGTTTCTCTTCTCTCTCTCTTTTCTCCTTTATTTTTCTTAATAAGCATGTTTGGGTTTGTTTATGCTTAGAATATGCACATTTAGGTTTTATTTTGATGCTTAGAAGCATTATTAGGGTTATTATCAATTGTACTAACCCTTGTTTTGTTTTGCAAAGATGGATAAGCGTGTCAAGGTAAGTCTACTTTTTCTTCTTTGCGAATGCTTAGAATCATACTTAGGGGCACATGCTTAGAATCATGCTTAAGATCATATAATTAAAATTATGCTAGGAAAACTTATAATAGCTTTGAAGCATGCTAGAAAATAGCATAGAATAGGTAAGAATTACCATGTTTACCCTCAAGTGCTGGAGTTGGGCTAGAATAGCCATCTTTTGTCTTGCTTGATTGAATTAGGCTAGGATAGCCATGTTTTGCCATGATTGCTTGAATTAGGCTAGAAATGCCATGTCTAGGCTAGAATTGCCATATTTAGAATTTTCATTATCCATTGAATTATGTCAGAATAGCACTAGGCTAGAATACCATGATAGTATTATCAAATCTAAGTGGAAGTGCCATGATTCTAGATTATGGCTTTGTATAGAATTTTAATTGATTGATATGAATGAATGTATGAATATACCATGTTTAGAAGTATTATTGTATAGTGCCATGAAGTGATGGTAGACTCACATTGATAGTGAGGGACTATTATTTATAATAATAATTAAATGTATGAATGTACGTCTAGAGGCTTGATAAGCGTTGAATAAACTCACATATGATAGTAAGGAATTTACTATTTATTGAGTCTTGAATTGATTGATTTAATATGCATGAATATGCTTTCCATTATTGAATGCTTTAATTCGATGAATGAATGAATGACATATATGAAGTGCTATAAGTAGTTTATTTTTATTGTTAAAGAGCAATGTAATCCTCTCCCCTATCCCCCATGTTCAAAAAAGAATTTTAATTTTATTCTCCTCCCTCTTTCTCTATACGAATATACAACTGTCATGATTAAAAATCATTATATTTGTCTAATGAAGATAAAAACGAAAATTTGTGCATAAAATGAACCACTTAATTGGATTTTATAATAACATGAGTTATTCTTATTTGGTATACCCTACTGGAGGTCAGATTTTGATCTGGACGAGGCGAATGACTCCTATCTAACTTTTCGAACCCATGTCTAAGGGGATGAGGGTAGTTTAGGTCCTAAAGCGAGGGATTGGATTGCCCCCATTAATTCCCAATTAAATAATTAGGTGCCAACGCCATTTCTCCAAACGTGCCCATGGCTCGTTTGTGTTCCCTTAAGTTTCGAAAGAGGTTTTGACACTGTTTCGTGGTCGCAAACACTCTGGTGGGATGAAAGCCCCATTCACAGTGGCAACTCCACTAGGGATAAGAGAAGTTGATTCCGATTAGCATCCCAAATTCTAATCCCTTATGTTGATATTTTGAGTCCTTGCATCACTACACTTTGCACACAATGAGCATGAACTACCTAAACTAGTCATGTGGCATTAGCATGAGAAGTCTTTGGCTCCATTCGACCCTTAGACGAATCATGCTGGTATCACCACCTTTGAGCACATACCATTGATTTGGTAGAAAAAAAGATCGGCCCAAAGGGGCATCTCTCGCTCAAAGGAGCCTAGACCATTAGACACTTAATACTCGAGCCCATGTAGATGAATCTAGAAATTTCTAATAGGATGAATATCCAAAACTCATGTTGAAATGCATGTCCATGGATGTAAATTTCACATGATTATAATAACATTGACTTAAACCTCATGGAACTGTAAATGAATGCTACATGTCAAGTCACCCATGAGAACAGAATGGGGGCAT
The DNA here is from genome assembly GCA_013180625.2 of Boswellia sacra. NCBI lineage: Eukaryota > Viridiplantae > Streptophyta > Magnoliopsida > Sapindales > Burseraceae > Boswellia > Boswellia sacra. The sequence goes on along the minus strand of SNVD02012704.1, from coordinate 20,428 downwards.
ATGCCATGAGTTAAGGTTATCATAACGTTTAGAACCCATGTTATGATAATCATGGAGAATCAACTTGAATGTTAGAATTGGGAAAGAGAATCTCACATTCCTACATGCCATGATGATGACTTGGGAATGAGGCAAAAAATCCTAGGAAAAGAGACTCTACCTCACATGCGTGGGAGAAATAAGGTTGGAAGGCTGAAAGAATGTCTATGCCTTTGTATGAGCATGCATCATATCATGCATCCATGCATGCATGCCATTAACACCTTTGTTTTACAGTGATCACAGCTTGGGTTAGATGAGGTGGTTGTTTGATACGAGAAGAGGAATCAGCTGTTGAAATGGTTGAACCTAACAACAAAAATGTTGAGATGCCTCAACTGTAGGTCAACATCACCGCTCTTCAATAATAAAGAGCCCAATTTCTAAAAGCCATGCAGAATGGGCCTAACTGCACAAACCAAGTGCTGCCCGAAGGTAATGGTGGTGATGAGGGTGAGACTAGCCAAGGTAGAGATAGGTGAAAAGGCCCAACCGACCAAGATGAGCCTGAATCAGTCAGGTAGTTGGCCAAAGACATGGAGAAGGTTCAATCTCTCTTGAAGAAGAAGGGGTTGAAAAGGGTCGAAAACCTAGATGACATCTTGCTCACTGGGTACAACGATTTGCCTCCAAAGTTTCCATGTCAGACTTGCCAAAGTTCAATAGAGAGGGCAACCCAAAGACTCACTTGAGATAGTGTGCTACTGTCATGGCCACCACTCCTTTGTCAAAAGAGTATATTTTGAAGTATTTTATGCTATCCTTAGAAGATGATGTAATAGTATGGTACCATAACATTCCTAAAAGAGTTTAAAAGGATTAGGAAGAACTATCTCAACAGTTCGTGGAACAATATCGCCAAAATACCTAACTGGGGGTAACCTTGAGGGATTTGAAGACTACACACCAAAAGCTCAACGAGACCTTTTTAGAATATTTGTTCTGTTAGAGGGACAAAGCTGATAAGATGACCACGAGGCTTGCGGAGAAGGACCGGGTATGTATGGTGATCAATAGAGCCCATGCCTTCATCAGTGATAGACTTACAGGATTCAAAATTAAAACATTTGAACACTTGTATGATTCGCATATCTAATTAGAAGATTTGGAGGCCAGTCAGAAAAAAAGCAATAACAATTACCCTAGAAGAAATCAGGGGCAATACCACTAAGTTGGTGAGTCTAGCACAAGAAATGTTAAGGTGAAAGCAATACCCAACAAAGGAAGTTCAGTCATTTGGGAAGACCATTGTTGAAGATCTTTGCAAGATTGAGAACTGAAGGGATCTTGCAGCAATTGCCACCAAGAGAGCTTCTGAAACCATTGCCAAGGAATTGGAGGCATCACAAGAAGTATGAATTCCACCAAGTGATTGGTCATAAAACTGATGATTGTACCCGTCTTCACCATGAGATTCAAGACTTGATTTATGTTTACATTCAAAATATGTCATGGCTATTGAAATATAGGTTGAGGTGTCGATCCCACGAGGAAGCTTTTGACAAAATAAGTTAGTAAAACAAAAATAACTAAAAGATAATAAAGATATAAAATTTAGTTTTGAAGTGATTTGTCACAGAGAAACTACAATGTATAAAAATTGGAAGCAATCTATGATAATTAAAAGGTGAGGGATCAAGAATCACTTATATGTTTTGTAAATCTAATTCCACTTTGATTCAAGAATTATAATTCAATTGAAAGTTTCACATCCCAAACAATCAATCAGAAAATATGTATTGTAAAGCATAATTGATAGACACATGTATTTAATATGCATAAACTCTTTACAAGCAATATTCACTAATAAATGTTCATTCTTACAAGTTATCCAAGATCGACAATATATCAATTGACAAATTATAGTAAAACACCAACTCATAAAATGAAACTATCGGTAACAATTATAAGTTAACAAAAATCACATAAAGAAAGCATGATTGAATTTATATGAACTTGAGAATTATAAATTCTAGATTAACGAGAAATCATAAGATGAGAAAGAGTTTAACATATAACCAAACTTACACACTTTATAACCCTTAAGGAAGAATCAAAGTAGAGAAATAGATAAACTATACATACAAGTTTATCTATAACCTTACTAAGAACTCTAGTCTAACTTATAAACCATTCTCACAATTTCTAAAGAGAAAATGCAAGAGAGAATTGTAAGATACAATGATACAATAGAATCCAATGGATTTTCTTCATCCTCGTTCAGCTCTTTAAAGTGTTCTTATATAGGTAATTAAATGGAACTATTCTAGTGTGAACCAAATCTTCCACATTTTCAGCCACCAACCTTTCCACCAAATTTTAACACATTTTTGGCTAACAAAATGATCGAATTAGACTTTTTGTAAACATGAAAGTTGTGGCTTTTTGTCTCATCTCTCCATAGCCACCAAATTCATACAATTTGAACAAGTATTCTGTGAGATATGGATAAAAAATAAAAGATGGGTTGGGCTAAGTAATAGTTGCAATTCAATTTTGTTGTGTCTCAATTTCGGCCTATCAAATGTTGGATTTGGACTTTTGATTGTTCTTTAACTTTGTGTAGGATTGGGTCATGTTGCTCCAGGTTCAAGAATCTCTTCATTTCAATTTATAAATTGAGAGTTATGTCCATTTCATTAAACTTTTACAAAGATTTCCATTAATCACAATTTAAGGATAACACTTTATTTCAAGATAAACACTAAAGAAATGAAACAAATACCAAATAGGCATAAGCAAAATAATTATGTTAAAATATCATAAAAAGTGTTACAATATTGACCAATTAGCATTAATTATTTATGCTTAAGAGTCTATTTTCATGTATTTATCACAATCCCCAAGCAGCTTATTGCTAATCCCTCGCAATTCAAGCGTAAATGAAATATGAAGGACTACTCAAGTATTTCAAACAAAAAGTCAGTGCAAGATCACAGTTGCTATAAAGGTTATTTCAATCATAACTTCTAAGATTTTGTGTGTGTGAACCAAGCCAAAACCTCATATCACAAACTACAACACATATTACCTTGAAAATTACTCCATGTAAAATCCTCGACTCCATATCCTCACAGGTGATTAACTATTTAAAAGGGCAAGGATTTTTCTCATGGAGTTGGAAAATAGATAAGCACTCAAGAAAAGGTCACATTTAAGGACAAATAGACAAACTAACATTGATCCAAAGATAGGAAAATCAAGAATCAAATCATTCTTGCCACATGCCAACTTTGGGACTTGATTCATCTTGTGTGAACAAAATAAATAGAGCTTGGTGAGAAAGACTACTTCATAAAACTTCTATCATCTAAAATTAAATGAAGATATTATTGAACTGAATTGACTCTTTTTTTGTTTTATATTTTTTTGTATTATGACTTTTTTTTGTTTTGTTTTGTTTTGTTTTTTTTTTGAAATTATGAAGAACTAAGGAAGCATTACAAAATAAGAATAGTTTCTCACCCTTTTTTTATAAGAATTGAAATTTCACCTTGTATCGTCCTTCAACTAAACAACCAAATCATCCCTCAATTTGGGTAATTTCATTCTAAACAAAATTAACAAATTCAAAAGATCAATGAAAGTTTGTAATCTTTTTTCTTAACCTCTCCACTCACTCACAAAAGATCTGCGAGATTAGGAAAAAAAAATGTATACTTAAACATCGGAATTCTCTTGGCTATTTAAGTTGAATCATCCACTTACCATAAGGCCTATCATTGTGCTCAAAATAATTTTGGAAGTCATTCTTTGATAACCTAAATAGAAAAGGTGACTTAAACCAAACAATTTTGAAATCATATCTAGATAGAAAAACATACCCATTTACACAAGAATTACCAACAACACATATAATAAACAACCATGCATGAAATACAACTCAAAAATCAAAAATCGAAACAAATCAAGCTAGTTAGAATGCGTCTCAAAAGGTTAAAAATTTACTGCTTAATTTGCCATTCTTGATTTAATAGATCTGGAATGCGTCTCAAGAGATAAGGAACTCTTTACTCTGCCATTCTCAAACTAATGAATTTGTTGGATGGCTTTGTTAACAATTTTTTTTTTAAATATAATGCAAAACACAACATATGTCTACTATCCACCCCCCACTAGATTGAAACATTGTCCTTAATGTTTAAATGTAGAAAGAGAAAGTATAGGAGACACCACCTCAAGCTTTAATCATTCAAAAGCAACAAAATTGAAAGACACTTAGTCAAAAATATAATGTTGTCAACAAAATCAAAAGTATGAAAAGTTATAAACGGAGCATCAGATCCAATTTGCACTTATTATTCATTCCCATTGACCAGTCAATTTGAGATGATGCAAAGTCAGGTTCATAAACAAATGCTTCTAATTTATTAATTAGTTCATCAGCAATTGAGGCAGAAACAAGGATCCTTCGTGTCGATTGTGAGATAGAACTCTGTTCCACAACTTGAGTAACAAAACACAATAAATAATCAAAGAAATGATTGACATTCAACAAACCACTAGGTTTCTAGTGGATATTGAGATGGACCCAAGAGGCAATTAGGAAGATTTCTTCCAATGTTTCAAAACTTCCTGGTAAAGCAATAAAGGCATATACATTGTAAATCATATAAGCTATGCGTTCATGCATGAATGAGACTTATAATTCCTCTCCAACTATTCTTCTAGTGATGTTAGCTAAATGTCACGAGCTTAGAGGTTTGCGCAGCACGCTCGTGCGGCACTTAGACAACTTGACTCGAAAGTTGCTAAGTAAGCCTTGATGTTTGCCTTCTCGCTCAAGGAGAAGAGAGGATCGTTGAGCCGAAGAGCTTGTAGGCAAAGAAGAGAAAAGATGGAGATAAGTATTGCTAAGCAAAAGAGCTTGGTATTATATTAGAAAGCTTTACAATGCTTGGATTTCTGTGGATTGTGCAGATGATTTACAAATGAGCATTGGAGGGGTTTATATAGCGAACCACCTCTCAAATGAATGGCTAAGATCTAATTCATCTAAGGGCCCTAATTCATTCTCATCCACTACATTATGTAGATATGTACAAAAGAATATTATCTACTAAATTATCTGGATAAATACAAGAGGTAATTCTTAGAACTTATCTTGCTAGAGAATTCTAGAAGATGGGCTTGGGCTTGGGCTTTCTAGAAACTGGGCCAAGCCTCTAGGCATATTTGGGCTCTCTAAAAAGTAAATTGGGCAGGTCGTGACATAAAGCTCTAGAGATAATACTTAAAACTTGACTTCCTCCTATGTACGCAGTTGTTGACGCACACTGATGCGTTCGAAACTAGCAAGTATACTAGTCGCACAAGTAATAAAGTGATAAGTAGATATCGTTCCCACGAGGATTGATTCTAATTGAATTTGTTATTTCCAGCAACAATAAACTAAACAGGGGGGATTTTTGTTGAATGATTTACTAAATGAAATAAGAATGCAAGTAAAGAATAACAAAACAGAAAGTAAATTTGAATGAAAATCAATGGAGACACTTGGTTAAGGGTTCTTCTCTGCCACAAGATATGAATTTGTGAATTAACATAGAATTGTAATCCAATTACAGCATTGAAGTTATCAACCGTAGATAACAACAAGCTCTGTTATCCCAATCTTTCCTTACTTTGTTGTTAAATAAAACAAGCTCTTTATTTAATCTCTATCCATTAAACAACCTAGAACAAGCTCTCTAAGTTTAATTCAATGGAAGCATTACGATGAGAAAGATAGGTTGATCTAAGCAATAATCACACAAGTTCAGATTATTTAACCTAGGTTGTATTTTCCAATTGCAATCTCTGATCACAATTTTGCTACTAATGATTGGAAATTCATGACAATTACGGATCAAGATTTCTAATCTAGCAATAGACAACAACAGATTATATTCAGTTGGCCATTCCAAATACAATCAGTAAGCAATCATAAGCATTAGATATGGGAAAATACAAGCAACTTCAATTAGAGAATTGGATAACAATTTCTTACACAATCAACTCACAAAATCCATATCAAGGGCTTTGAAATCACCCTCAACCAATTCAGATTTAGTTACACATATTCAATCAGAATAACAAATACAATACAGAGAAATTCCAGAATTGAAAAGGAAAGAAAGAACTTAGCAAATTCTTTGAAAATCTTCTTTGTAGATGAATCTTCTTGGAATTGTAGTTCCTCCTCTTTCAAAATCTTCTTTCTCCTTCAAGAACTCCAAGGGATGAGAGAAATCCAGAAATGCAGCCCCCTCCCACGTTTTCCGCTCTTCAAGTTATGAAAATAAAACCCTAAAATGTGTTTAAATACTCTGCTACAGTAACTTGATACAGTTCCCCGTATTTAATAACATGCTACAGTGATATATGGAATTACAAATATACACTTCTCATACCATTTTTTATCACAACTTTCGGTACACTACATAAATTCGTGAACCGTAAATTTCTCCAAAAAATAGACTTCGAGAGCTTTTCAATGGTATATAGCATGTTATCCGGTTAATTGTATATCGATACAATCAACTCCAAGAATTGGTTGACTAGCAGAGGTGAAAATGAAGGGTTTTACTCCAATTTTGTGTAAGTTCCTCCAAAACTCCTACAAACATCAAAAACCACACAAAAACATAAAAATACCAAGGAATATAGCAAAGAAACATGGACGAATTGATATGAAAATGATATATAAAAAGACACTTATCAAATTCCCCCACACTTAGACTTTGCTAGTCCTCGAGCAACTACGACAATATGAAATAAAACTAAACCGAAACAGAATCAACAAAAAAATTAAAACACACAAATGATTTATCTTGCAAATAGGCCTCAAAGATTGTACTTAATTATAACCCAAGGAAAACTTCAAAAGAATGCACTTGATCAAGAATTTCATCTCAAAGATTAGTTTCGCTTCACTTCAATTCCTCAAGTGTGTGTGTGTAGAGCCATTCTCACCTAATCACTTGTAACCCAGATGAGTTTATGCATAAAAATGAATCATATTTAATATTGAAGATGTGTGTATAAATGAACTCCATAGGCTTGCTTTTCAAGTCACTCTCCACTAATGTAGACATGCACAACACCAAGGATCAAGTAGGACTTTATTAAGCTTGTAACGTTTGGCTTGGGTGAAGGTATGATAAAGGATAATAATTTGGCTCAAATCACCCACAAACACATAAATCATTCAAGACTATGTAGAGCTCAACCCTAGAACACAACTTTATTTCAATTCACCAGGTTACTCCCCCAAACTTATTTAGACACTCAATTTTTTTTTTTTTTTGCAGAAAACAAAAGAAAACTACACCCCCACACTTTGTTGTTTCATTCTTTTTAAGAACACTTAAGGGTATAGATCTCTTATTCTTCTTCTTTTGTTCTCTTTTTTTTTTCTTTTTTTTATTTATTACACTTCCCCTCCCCCACACTTAAACAACACATTGTCCTCAATGTGTAAGTACGTGGACGATAAGTACAGATTGGCTTTTTTTTTTTTTTCTTTTTTTTAACAAATACAATAGGACTCACTTGCATTGCTCATGACACATCCCAACCTCCTCTAACTTCCCAAAACCAGAACATAGCTCAGAATTTAATTGTGAATGATCTACATGCTCATAGGTAAGGGATAAACTGTTTGGAACAAATTCATTTGAGGTTAGGAAATCTTTTAGTGAGTTAACAAAGAAAAAGGCTTACAAGGCTCAAAGGGGTAACTAGGGATCAATTTCAGTCAAGGTTGGCTATTAAGGCTCAAACGGTCCAAAGATGGCCTAAATCATTTCCCCAATGTTGCACAGTCTAGGATTTCGCCTCGAGTGACCATCAAACAAGTTCTAGAATTCATTGAAATCTGAAGAAACATTTAAATTACATAAACTTTCTCTAAGTGAACAAATAACTCAGTGATAATAGCTCAGTGCTCAATGTTGCGCAAGGAATCAAAAGCAAAGCGAAAACCAATAAACATTTCAAGCACACAGATCCATGCATCATTTATCATTTTCCAAGAGTTATTCTTAATTCAATCATTATCTTATCATCGACCCACAAAATGCAAGAAAAGAGGTACGTGGCGTTGTTACACCTGAGTCAAGATTGTATATTTCAACAATCCTTAGGACCAGTAGCCCGCAGACTTAAGGTTTCCAGCCTATATACCTTTATTATGAAAGAACAAAACAAGAAACAAGACACTTCAAACAACATGAAATAAACAAACTACAGATTTATTTAGAGAGAATGCGTTTCAAGGGTTAAAGAAACCCCATATTCTGCCATTCTCAGGTTTTTCCACAATTGTTTTTTTTTTTTTTTAATCAAAACTGATAAAGATAAAAACACATAACAACTCTAAATTACGCAAAACTAAACTCACTCATAAAATAACAAAGTTCAACAAGTCAGCAAACAAAACAAGTTAGTTAGAATGGGTCTACAAAGTTTAGAAGTTAGCCTCCTTATTCAGCCATTATGGATTGAAGAGATCCAGAATGCATTTCAAGAGAACTTGAACTTTTTAAGCCACCACTCTAAAAACCGAGATTAGAAAATATTACCTGGGACGAAAGAAATAACCTGAAAAAGCTCAAAAGAAACGACATGAAAAATCTCAAATAAACACACTAAAAAGAAACGCAAACAAAAACGAAGCAAACCAGCAAATAGAGATTACAGATGGAGGGTTAAATCCAGTTGACGCCTTTTGTTGCCTTCTCCAAACCAATTTATCCGAGCCATTGTTGGATCAGGTGAATAGACGAAATCTTGTAGTTTGTCAATTAACTCTCCTGCAGTTGAAGCTGTAACCAGCATTTGCCTTGCTGACGGTGAGATGAAATTTTTTTCTACAGCTTGATCAAGAAAGGACAACAAACCATCAAAAAATTATTAACATTTAACAAACCAATGGGTTTCGGATGGATGTTTAGCTGTGCCCAAGAGGTGATTTGAAATATCTCCTCTAATATACCATAACCACCAGGCAAAGCTATAAATGCATCGTACTTAACAACCATATGTGCAATACGCTCATGCATGCTAGAGACCTGTAACTCTTCCCCGATTGTGTTACCTACGATATCTCGTACAGCCAATGGTTTAAGGATAATGCCGAGAACTTTGCTCCCTCCTAGGGATGCAGTTGTTGACACACACCCCATTAACCCAAGACTACCCCCTCCATAAATCAAATTAATACCCCTCGCAGCTAATGTCCTACCAAGATCCAGAGCTGCTGTGGTAAACTCTCCATCTTTACCAAATTGCGATCCGCAAAATACGCATATATTGCGGAATCGCCGAATTGATGTTTTCTCCATTTGTACAAGTGCTCTAATCTTGTGTAAGACACGTTAGATATATGCTTTTCAATTGCAAGACAGGTTATGGAATGACATGTGAAAATCTGAGCAGAATGTATATATAAAACCCATAAACGCTCAAAATTTTTACGACATGGGGACATACTTCGGTGGGGGTTTGCCTCGATGCAGATTTATGCGCCCCAAGATTTGAAAAAATGAGATATGCTTTCGTGCGAGGTTTGACAAAACCTACACAACTTGTCTCCCACGTGAAGCTGGAAAATGGAGATACACTTTCGCAGGGGGTTGACAAAACCCCACACGTGTCCCTCCCACGTGAGCTAAAATACAGATCACTTTCGGTGGAGGTTGACAACCTCCAAACTTGTCTCCACGTGACTTATGCCATAGGTTCATAGTTTTGTCAAAAAGAAAACTTGAAAATTAAAACAAACAAAATCAACAAACACAACAACACAAAAACAACTTCATATCAGATCAAACGAAACATAGAAACAAATTCTACAACACAACACACATTCAAATGTACAAGTAGTTGTGATTGTTGCTCATATCTTCCTCTGGTTTTACGTCCAGTAACGGCTGAAACGCCTTCTATGAGTCGGGGATTTGCTTCCCATCCAGTTTTCTTATAAACTGGCATACAGGGTCGTTTTTAGTCTGATTCCCTAGACTATAACACTGCAATTCATCACGAAATTGTGTCCATAGATTAAGCAATTCACGCTGAACAAGTCCACAAGAATGTGACTCGAGAGTTAACAAAACATTATCCAGCGACTCATTACTCAAACCATTCTTAATAATGAAAGTTTATCTTCTCTATTCCTGGACGCAAAACCTAATGAACGACAAGTCTGGTTACAATTCCATCTAGCAAATTTATAACATACTTGTAACCTTTTCGCTCTTCGCCTCTTGGCGTAGTAGCTCTTTCCTAGACCAGGCATGTATTTTGCGAGATTAATGTCCGGCTCACCGGACAATCTCACCTTGGCTTCGATAAGCCATCGGATATCCGCAGGCAAATTTAAGAGCATCAATACCCAAAGTCTAGTCATCCGTACTTTATAAATTTTAAACACAGCATTTTGAGGAAGTGAAGGGAAATATTTACGAAGGTTCGATAGAAAGATATCAGCGTCCATTGAAGAAAGAAAAGGAGAGATATTACCGATAATGCGATTGAGTTTGTTCTTCTCCCAGATATGCACGTTTCAAACCTTCGAACAATTGCTTCAACTCCCGTGTGAATGTTTCCTCAAGCTGTTGCACAACTGAACTCGAAGCACGGAATAATCAAATTAAACACAAGAAAGAAAAGAAAAGAAAAGAAAATTGAGACCCATAAAAGAAATAAAAACACAGAGCAAATTGAGACAAATGGCAAGAGAGATAAACCCTGATCAATTATAATAGCCCATGAGAGGAATCTCCTCGAAACACAAAAATTGATCAATACTACCTTCTTTTCTTTGTCTCTCTTTATTTATATTTCAAAAACATTGGGTTGCCTCCCAATAAGCGCTTGGTTAAACGTCCTCAGCCTGACGTTATCTATCCTCACCCATCAAGATAAGTTGGCTCGTAGAGAGGTACCTCATCGATGTCCTGCATCACTGAATTCTTATAGTAAGGCTTCAACTTGTGCCCATTCACCTTGAATACTTTATCCGTTTTTAAGCTCTTGATTTCCACTGCACCATGGGGAAAAACATTAGTAATAACAAAAGGTCCACCCCATCGCGATCGTATTTACCTAAAAATACCTTGAGCGCGAGAAATGCATAAAAGAACTTTCTGTCCCACTTCAAAAATTCCTTCCTTGAGATCATTTTATCATGAATGCCTTAGTTCTCTCCTTGTAAATTCTGGAATTCTCATAGGCATCATTTCTAAGTTCTTCCAATTCTTCCAGTTGAAGCTTCCTTTTTTCTCCAGCAGCATCCATCTCCATGTTACAAAGCTTTACTGCCCACCATGCTTTGTGTTCGAGCTCTACCGTAAGGTGACATGGCTTACCATAGACTAACCTGTACGGAGACATACCAATAGGTGTCTTGCAAGCAGTCCGGTATGCCCAAAGTGCATCATTAAGTCATAGGCTCCAATCTTTTCTTTTCGGATTCACTGTCTTCTCGAGAATGGACTTGACTTCTCGATTTGAAACTTCAACTTGACCACTAGTTTGTGGATGATATGCAGTAGACACCTTGTGATTGATGTTGTATTTCTTGAGCAAGGCTTCAAATGATCGGTTGCAGAAGTGTGTCCCTCTGTCGCTAATCATGGCTCTTGGTGTTCCAAATCTCGCAAAAATGTTAGATTTCACAAAATCTACAACAACTTTAGAATCATTAGTTCTCGGAGCTTTTGCTTCCACCCATTTAGAAACATAATCCACAGCAAGTATAATGTAAACATTACCAAAAGATGAAAGAAAAGGACCCATGAAATCAATACCCCACACATCAAAAATCTCGACAATAAGTATAGGGGTTTGTGGCATTTGATTTTTGGCACTTAAATTACATGTCCTTTGACAACGGTCACAAGCTTTGCAGAACAGATATGCATCTTTGAATAATGATGGCCAGTAGAATCCACAATCAAGAACTTTAAGGGCTGTTCTTTTTGGTCCGAAATGACCTCCACATGCATAAGAATGACAGAAGGTTAAAATTGAATTAAATTCATATTCAGAAATGCACCTTCTTATCACTTGGTCAGAACAATGCTTCCATAAGTACGGATCATCCCATATGTAATACTTGGCAATGTTCTTGATCTTATCTCTTTGAGCTCGAGTCAAGTCATGTGGTAGCTTCTTCGTAACTAAGTAATTGACAATATCTGCATACCAAGGGGCTACTACATTTAGAGACAACAATTGTTCATCCGGAAAACTTTCTTGTAATGGCAGTGCATTCTTATCATGAGACAATGCGATGAGATGGTCTGCACTAAGTTTTCAACTTTCCCTTCTTTCTTGTCTTGATTTCCAAGTCAAACTGCAATGATCAGAATAACGTTTCTTTAGTTACCAATCAATTAGATCGAAACTTTCTAAGCAAAATAACCCGCTAAGCAGCTCTTTCCTCATGTAGAATAATTAAGTTTATCATCATTTAAAGAGTCCGAGATGCATAGTAAATGGCATGTGGAATTTTGCCAATTCGTTGACCCAAAACGGCACCCACAGCGTAGTCACTTGCATCGCACATGATCGCGAATGGATGATCCCAATTCGGAGATTGGATTACTGGAGCCGAAGTCAAGAGTTCCTTTAGTTTCTCAAATGTCTCTTTGCATTTCTCATCAAATTCAAAGGCCACATCATTCTGTAATAATCTGCATAGGGGCAATGCTATCTTCGAGAAATCTTTGATGAATCTACGATAAAAACCTGCATGACCAAGAAACGAACAAATATCCCGCACACTTGTGGGAGGTGGTAAGGAACATATAAAATCTATCTTGGATTTATCAACCTCTATACCCTTATTAGAAATAACATGTCCCAAAACTATACCCTGATCTACCATAAAATGACATTTCTCCCAATTCAGAACAAGGTTAGTTTCTATACATCTTTGAAGTATAAGGGTAAGGTTGTCAAGGCATTTATCAAAAGAATCCCCAAAAACACTAAAGTCATCCATAAATACCTCAATAATGTTCTCAACATAATCAGAGAAAATACTTACCATGCACCTTTGGAAAGTGGCAGGGGCATTGCAAAGACCGAATGGCATGCGTCGATAGGCAAATGTACCGAATGGGCATGTGAATGTAGTTTTCTCTTGATCCTCAGGGGCAATGACAATCTGATTATATCCTGAATAGCCATCAAGAAAACAATAATGAGAATGACCTGCTAATCTCTCCAGCATTTGATCAATGAATGGCAAAGGAAAGTGATCCTTGCGAGTTGCAGAATTGAGCTTTCGATAATCAATACAACTCGCCACCCGGTTTGGATACGAGTGGGAACTAGCTCGTTGTTGTCATTTTTAACCACCGTAACACCAGATTTCTTCGGAACAACTTGGACTGGACTCACCCACTTGCTGTCCGAAATTGGATAAATCACACCCACATCTAACAATTTCAGGATTTCTTTCTTGACAACTTCTATCATTGGAGGATTCAACCTCCGCTGTGCTTCTCGAGTGGGCTTGGATCCTTCTTCTAATAAGATACGATGCATGCATATGGCTGGCCCTTAAATTTAAAAAAAAAAACCTTTGATGTCAGCAATTGTCCACCCAATGGCTGTTTTGTGATCTCGAAGCACTCGCATGAGTTTCTCTTCTTGTAATGGTGTAAGGCCCTTGGCTATTATGACTGGCAAAAGTATCCTTCTCTCTCACCCAAGAATCCATAATTCACATGATCTGGAAGTGACTTAAGCTCCAAGGTATTGGCTTTCATCACAGAAGGAAGAAGTTTCTCATTAGATAAAGGCAATTCAATGGACGAAACATCATACCTATTTGTGGTGATAGCTATAGTCTCATCCAAGCTTGTCACAGCTTCCTCCACTTCTTTAGACCCTGTTATCAACTTCCTCGATTCTCTGGAATTTTCTTTTCTGCCCCTATGTTGCTCACTAATGGCCTACTTCCAATGCATCCTTGCGGTTAAACTCAAAGTTGTTATGCCCAAAACGATAACATCCAATGCAAAAACAGAATGCAGTCACTATGGTTACCTCATTGCCCACATATTGAAACGAATCACCTCGCCATCGAATTCCATGGTGAGAGTGCCATCATGAACATCAATCTTAGTTCGAGCAGTTTTCAAGAATGGTCTCCCAAAAGAATTGGTGTTGGATTAAGAGATGTCTCATCCTCCATTTCAAGAACATAGAAGTCTGCTGGGAAAACCAATTGATTCACCTGCACAAGCACATCTTCCACAACTCCCTTTGGATATGCATTAGAACGATCAGCAAGTTGAATGATAATACCAGTTTTCGCAAGGGGTCCAAGATTCAAGGAAGCATAAATAGAATATGGCATGACATTAATAGATGCTCTTAAATCTAACATAGCTCTTTCAAACTTGGTATTACCAATAGTGCATGGAATGGTGAACGTACCTGGATCTTTGCATTTCGGAGGATTTTTTCTTTGCAATACAGCTGAAACATTTTCCCCCACACTTACCTTCTCATTTCCTTTCAACTTCCTCTTGTCGGTGCATAACTCTTTGAGAAATTTTGCATAACGAGGCACTTGCTTGATAGCATCCAAAAGTGGTATGTTTACCTCGATCTTGCGAAAAGTTTCCAGGATTTCTTGTTCTTGTTCCTCCTTCCTTGATTTTGCAAATCTGCTGGAAAATGGTGGAGGGGTAACATATGAATGAATGGAAATTTTAGGATTTACCTTAGAAGTGGATGTTTTGTTCATGGTAGAAGTGGTATCATCCCCTTCATCAATTTGTGATTTCTTTGGTGGAATCTCTAATTGCTTTCCACTTCTCAAAGTTACAGCACTAGCATTCTCTCTTTGATTGATCACTGGCTGAGATGGTAATTTTCCTGAGCTTTGACTCTCAAATTTGCTCATGTTAGTGGCCAATTGTCCCATTTGATTTTCCAGTTTTGGATACTTGCCCTAGTTTCCTGCTGAAATTGCATTGTGTTAGTGGCAAGTGCTTTAACAATATCCTGGAGAGACATACCTGAATTTTGTGGAGCTGGTTGTGGTGCTGGTTGTGGTTGTGCTTGAAATGGTTGCTGCACCCTTGGTTGATTGAAACCTGGTGGTCGATTTGGTATGGCATTTGGGGCAATTGGTTGATGATTCCCATATCTTAAATTAGGGTGATCTCTCCATCCAGCATTGTAAGTATTGGAGAAAGGGTCATACCTTTGCCTTGGTTGTCCTGGAAATCCACCCATGGCATTGGCTTGTTCTGTATCTCCTTCTTGCAAAGTTGGACACATGTCGGTTGGATGGTCCATTGCAGAACATACTCCACATGCATAAGATTGCTGCATATGTCCTACAGCCATTTTTTTTACAAGAGAGGTAAGTTCACAAAGTTGATGTTCAATATTTGAAGTACTTACCTCATTTACTCTTTTTGGTAGTTTTGGCTCAAATTGATTGCTGAATTGTTGGGAGTTCGCTGCCATGTCACTAATCAAACGTCTTGCAATGTTCGGTGTTTTATTAACTAGTGCTCCACCACTAGCAGCATCAATGATACTCCTTTCCATTGGTAAGAGACACTCATAGAAATATTGAATTAGGAGTCCATCACTAATTTGGTGGTTTGGATAGCTAGCACATAACCTTTTAAATCTCTCCCAATATTCATGAAGTGATTCTCCATTGTGTTGTCGAATACCACTAATATCTTTTCTAATATTTGTAACTTTCAAGGCTGGAAAGTATTTCTCCAAAAAAGAGTTTACTCATCTCATTCCAAGTGGTAATGGTACCTGGTGGTAGATAGTATGGCCAATCTTTTGCCGAATCTGCTAATGAGAATGGGAAGGCTCTCAATTTAATTTGCTCTTCAGAAACACCGGTTGGCTTCATACTTGAGCATACCACATGAAATTCTTTGAGGTGTTTGTTCGGATCCTCTCCTGCAAAACCATGAAATGTAGGTAAGAGATGAATCAATCCAGATTTAAGTTCAAAATCTATCTCAGAATTGGTGCTTATGCATAGCGGTTGTTGATCAATAATTGGAGCTGCTAACTCCTTAAGAGTCTGATCTTTTTCCATCGCCATTGCTTCCGATTCAGATTTGATTGAACTGCAAGAAGATGGGAGGGAAGTATGTCGTGCAAGGTCAAATTCTGGAGGTGGAGTGGAAATTGAACGATTTAGTCTTAAATTCGAGGATTGGAGAAACTCCTTAATTCTCTTAAGTCGCTGATCCACTTCTCCCTCGGACATAAAAGCCTAAACACAAACCATCAGGAAATAACAATCAAGAATCAGTAGTAAAAACAGAATAACAAATTGATTAGAAAATCAATCCCCGGCAACGGCGCCAAAAACTTGATGCGTTCGAAACTAGCAAGTATACTAGTCGCACAAGTAATAATGTGATAACTAAGATATCGTTCCCACGAGGATTGATTCTAATTGAATTTGTTATTTCCAGCAACACTAAACTAAACAGGGGGGGATTTTTGTTGAATGCTTTACTAAATGAAATAAGAATGCAAGTAAAGAATAACAAAACAGAAAGTAAATTTGAATGAAAAATCAATGGGAGACACTTGGTAAAGAGTTCATTCTCTGCCACAAGATATGAATTTGTGAATTAACATAGAATGGTAATCCAATTACAGCATTGAAATTATCAACCGTAGATAACAACAAGCTCTGTTATCCCAATCTTTCCTTACTTTGTTGTTAAATAAAACAAGCTCTTTATTTAATCTCTATCCATTAAACAACCTAGAACAAGCTCTCTAAGTTTAATTTAATGGAAGCATTACGATGAGAAAGATAGGTTGATCTAAGCAATAATCACACAAGTTCGGATTATTTAACCTAGGTTGTATTTTCCAATTGCAATCTCTGATCACAATTTTGCTACTAATGATTGGAAATTCATGACAATGACGGATCAAGATTTCTAATCTAGCAATAGACAACAACAGATTATATTCAGTTGGCCATTCCAAATACAATCAGTTAACAATCATAAGCATTAGATATGGGAAAATACAAGCAACTTCAATTAGAGAATTGGATAACAATTTCTTACACAATAAACTCACAAAATCCATATCAAGGGCTTTGAAATCACCCTCAACCAATTCAGATTTAGTTACACATATTCAATCAGAATAACAAATACAATACAGAGAAATTCCAGAATTGAAAAGGAAAGAAAGAACTTAGCAAATTCTTGAAAATCTTCTTTGTAGATGAATCTTCTTGGAATTGTAGTTCCTCCTCTTTCAAAATCTTCTTTCTCCTTCAAGAACTCCAAGGGATGAGAGAAATCCAGAAATGCAGCTCCTCCCACGTTTTGCCCTCTTCAAGTTATGAAAATAAAACCCTAAAATGTGTTTAAATACTCTGCTACAGTAAAGTGCTACAGTATCCCGTATTATACATGCTACAGTGATGTGTGGAATTACATTTCTACACTTCTTACACTGTTTTGATTACAACTTTCAGTACACTGAATGGATTCATAAACCGTAAATTTCTCCAAAAAGTAGACTTCGAGAGCTTTTCAACGGTCTATGAGATGTCATCGGGTTCATTGTATATCAATACAATTAAATCCGAGAAGATGGTTGACTAGCAGAGGTGAAAATGAAGGGTTTTTACTCCATTTTTGTGCAAGTTGCTCCAAAACTCCTACAAACATCAAAATCACACAAAAACATAAAAATACCAAGGACTATAGCAAAGAAACATGGACGAATTGATATGAAAATGATATATAAATAGACACTTATCAAATTCCCCCACACTTAGACTTTGCTAGTCCTCGAGAAACTATGACAATGTGAAATAAAACTAAACCGAAACAGAATCAACAAAAAATTAAAACACACAAATGCTTCATCTTGCAAATAGGCTTCAAAGATTGTACTTAATTATAACCAAGGAAAACTTCAAAATAATGCACTTGATCAAGAATTTTATCCGAAAGATTAGTTTCGCTTCACTTCAATTCCTCAAGTGTGTGTGTATAGAGCCATTCTCACCTGATCACTTGTAACCCGGATGAGTTTATGCATAAAAATGAATCATATTTAATAGTGAAGATGTGCGTATAAATGAACTCCATAGGCTTGCTTTTCAAGTCACTCTCCACTAATGTAGACAAGCACAACACTAAGGATCAAGTAGGCTTTATTAAGATTGTAACGTTTGGCTTGGGTGAAGGTATGATAAAGGATAATAATTTGACTCAAATCACCCACAAACACATAAATCATTCAAGACTATGTAGCGCTCAATCCTATAACACAACTTTATTTCAATTCACCACGTTACTCTGCCAAACTTATTTAGAACACTCAATCTTTTTTTTTGTAGAAAACAAAAGAAAACTACACCCCCACACTTTGTTGTTTCATTCTTTTTAAGAACACTAAAGGGTATAGATCTCTTATTCTTCTTCTTTTGTTCTCTTTTTTTCTTTTTTTTTTCTTTTTTTTTATTACACTTCCCCTCCCCCACACTTAAACAACATATTGTCCCCAATGTGTAAGTATGTGGACGATAAGTACAGATTGGCTTTTTTTTTCTTTTTTTCTTTTTTTTTTTTTTACAAACACAATAGAACTCACTTGCATTGCTCATGACACATCCCAACCTCCTCTAACTTCCCAAAACCAGAACATAGCTCAAATTTTAATTGTGAATGATCTACATGCTCATAGGTAAGGGATAAACTGTTTGGAACAAATTCATTTGAGGTTAGGAAATCTTTTAGTGAGTTAATAAAGAAAAAGGCTTACAAAGGCTCAAAGGGGTAACTAGGATCAATTTCAGTCAAGGTTGGCTATTAAGGCTCAAACGGTCCAAAGATGGCCTAAATCATTTCCCCCATGTTGCATAGTCTAGGATTTCGCCTCGAGTGACCATCAAACAAGTTCTAGAATTCATTGAAATCTGAAGAAACATTTAAATTACATAAACTTTCTCTAAGTGAACAAATAATTCAGTGATAATAGCTCAGTGCTCAATGTTGCGCAAGGAATCAAAAGCAAAGCGAAAACCAATAAACATTCAAGCACACAGATCCATGCATCATTTATCATTTTCCAAGAGTTATTCTTAATTCAATCATTATCTTATCATCGACCCACAAAATGCAAGAAAAGAGGTACGTGGCGTTGTTATACCTGAGTCAAGATCTGTCTCTTATACACATCTAGATGTGTATAAGAGACAGGCCGCAGACTTAAGGTTTCCAGCCTATATACCTTTATTATGAAAGAACAAAACAAGAAACAAGACACTTCAAACAACATGAAATAAACAAACTACAGATTTATTGAGAGAAAATGCGTTTCAAGAGTTAAGAAAACCCCATATTCTGCCATTCTCAGGTTTTTCCACAAATTGTTTTTTTGAATCGAAACTGATAAAGATAAAAACACATAACAACTCTAAATTACACAAAACTAAACTCACTCATAAAATAACAAAGTTCAACAAGTCAGCAAACAAAAACAAGTTAGTTAGAATGGGTCTAAAAAGTTTAGAAGTTAGACTCCTTTTTCAGCCATTATGGATTGAAGAGATCCAGAATGCGTTTCAAGAGAACTTGAACTTTTTAAGCCACCCCTCTAAAAACCGAGATGAGAAAATATTACCTGGGACGAAAGAAATAACCTGAAAAAGCTTAAAAGAAACGACATGAAAAATCTCAAATAAAAACACTAAAAAGAAAGCAAACAAAAACGAAGCAAACCAGCAAATAGAGATTACAGATGGAGGGTTAAATCCAGTTGACGCCTTTTGTTGCCTTCTCCAAACCAATTTATCCGAGCCATTGTTGGATTAGGTGAATAGACGAATTCTTGTAGTTTGTCAATTAACTCTCCTGCAGTTGAAGCTGTAACCAGCATTTGCCTTGCTGACGGTGAGATGAAATTTTTTTCTACAGCTTGATCAAGAAAGGACAACAAACCATCAAAAAAAATATTAACATTTAACAAACCAATGGGTTTCCGATGGATGTTTAGCTGTGCCCAAGAGGTGATTTGAAATATCTCCTCTAATGTACCATAACCACCGGCAAAGCTATAAATGCATCGGACTTAACAACCATATGTGCAATACGCTCATGCATACTAGAGACCTGTAACTCTTCCCCGATTGTGTTGCATACGATATCTCGTACAGCTAATGGTTTAGGGATAATGCCGAGAACTTTGCTCCCTCCTAGGGATGCAGCTGTTGACACACACCCCATTAACCCAAGACTACCCCCTCCATAAATCAAATTAATACCCCTCGCAGCTAATGTCATACCAAGATCAAGAGCTGCTGTGGTAAACTCTCCATCTTTACCAAATTGCGATCCGCCAAATACGCATATAT
>SNVD02012703.1:0-71004 GCA_013180625.2 Boswellia sacra | reverse complement strand
AGTATCACAGGTTACTGACCTGGGTATAAGCTATAGTCCAAAATATGAGGCGTGTCAGACATTTGCAATGTCATAAGCAACAGGATTGAAACTTGCATACTCATAATCCTGTACATTGAACACAATTTTCTAACAACAAGATTGAATCCATCAGGAGAAGGTTTAACAGATCTTAAATAAATGCTTTTGTTAATACATCATGAATAGGAGACAGCAAAGACAACATAAACTTGAGACCACAGATTCAATGCCACATGAGAAATTTGATATATAAATCTAAGCGAGAAATTTGAGGGAGTTCATAAATTAGATTAAGTGATTGAATTGGTTGAGTGTTAGTATGACCTAAAATTCAACTTCGTAGAAAAGATCTATTAAAGTGTTCATATGTTACTCCAATTAAAATCCTCCTTGAAACACTACAACATTTTTACTCTCGTCCCTCTGTTTTCAGAGATTTCTCGGCAATGAAAGGCTATATAGAATTTTAGGGCTTAACCTAGTGGCTGACATGGAGACCAACTATCATCAGAATACAAAAATTGTCTTCAGGTATGCAGAACATGACCAAATAGAAGTTTAGGGATTTAATTTTTTTTTAATACAAAAAATTAAAGAGCAAATCAATACTTAGAACTTCACCTATAAAGGCAAACTACAGATGGTTCCCCCAACAATCTAGCCTTTTTGGTTATAGGTTAGAAGAAGAAGCTTACATAAAGATTAAGATGTTAGAGAAAAAAAAAGAAAGAAACAATAGGCAAGAAAGTGAAATGGATAATCTCCAAAAGTATAAGCAACCATATAAGAATAGAAACTTACAATAATAATGATTGCTCTTGTCTCTTCATCCATCATTATGTTTCCATATTGAAGATCATTGTGAAAAAAACCAACCTCTTGATGGTCCTATGGCAAATCCTGCTCTAGCATACTGATTTCCTACTCCAAAGAATCCAAGTAGAATTCCTCTACATCTTTACGGGAACACAAACTTTTTGCCTTACTAAGCCAGTTTCTATGGAAGAAAATAGAGAAATAGGCATTAGATATCTTTAATTCTAATATGAAAGCTCTAAGTTTTACCGAACATAGAAGTACCTTAGTCTATCCCAGAGTAGTACATGTCTTGGACCAGGCATATCTAGATCATGAAACTCTTTCAGCTTAGCTGCTACAAGAGCAGATATTTGAGGATCAGGGAGGTCAGTGGCAGATAGTGTCTGAAAATCCTAAAAGAAGACAAAGTTTATGCACACAAGTAATAGAGATACAACTACATGTGTGAATGACCAGGTTGCTAATATTTGAATTAAAGAGACTTCACTGATACAATGTTCTTTAGATGGAGTATGGTGAGAAAGAACTGGCTGCATCATCATCAATTAGAAGTTTAGCTACGAAAAAATTAAATTATCAAAATTAATCTAATATTATAGCCTTTGCATTAGTTGAGATACTCAATAAAACAGTAATAGATGTACGAGCCCACCCATTTGATAGGTTATGTATGTGGTTGGTTAAAAGTTGGCCTAGCCACAAGCTTAGTAAACAATTTTTTTTTCAAAAGAATCAATGTTTTTAGATCTATTTTTTTTATAAATACATGTAAACCAT
Organism: Boswellia sacra; assembly: GCA_013180625.2. NCBI lineage: Eukaryota > Viridiplantae > Streptophyta > Magnoliopsida > Sapindales > Burseraceae > Boswellia > Boswellia sacra. The sequence goes on along the minus strand of SNVD02012703.1, from coordinate 69,387 downwards.
ATTTTTCAAACAAGTACAGTAAAGACTGAAACATTTCGAGTTCAGCAGAATTAGTAGAACATCAAGATCAACAATCATTATAAACTATGTAACATGTAAATGAGACCAAATTCTGTATCCCATCACATCCATCAAAGAACTATTTAACTTTACTCTTTAAGACGTTCAACAAAATTTCTTTATCCTGACTCTTTATCACTCACTTTGAAACAGTCAATCACAATTCAATCAAATATCACTTCCTAACAATCATCCTTGAAGCCAATTGATTTAACATAACTAAAGTGTCATGAATGAAAAAAAAATCTTTCATAAAGAAGTGGACAATTCTACGTACCCTGGCATGGATGAATTCCTCAATTCTCCTATCAGAAAACCGTCCAAGAAGCCTTGGCCCCTGCTCGTGCTTTGACATGCATTCAAAAGTTCTAATCTCATCATCCGTATTGAAAAAAATCTCCACCCCTTCTCCATAAATCCTAACCAGAGCTTTTCTCAAAATACTACCATTCTTTGCAGGCCAATTTATCTGGAAAACTTCATTGGTCATAGCACCTTTCAATGGAATAACCTGCAATGCATCCATGTCTTCAACAACATCTTCCCAATCGGAGGCCAAAGCCTGAAGAACTTTCTTCAATTCTTTTAGGGAAGAACTTGGTATCAATCCATTAGTCTTTATAGCCATCCAACTCTATAAAAACTTAACCTGAAACAAGAATCAAGAACCAAAATTCAAGCTTTAGCAAATGGATCAAACTGCAAGAGGGTTTATGATCAAATTCAAGCCTTTGAAGCAACATGCAAAGCCAAAGCTCATGAAAGATCAACAAACCCAGTTGAGATACAACTTCAAAGAATTGAAACAAGGGAAAAAAAAAACTAAACAAAAGAATCGAATCATGCAAAAAGAAAAAGGACCCACCGAAGAAGAGAAAACTTAGCCAGAGAAAGTGCAGGCAATAGCAGATGATGGCAAAGGTTATGGAATATTTCAAAGTCAGAGAATAAATTTGACAAAAAAGGAACACAAGTTTTGTTTGAACAAGCAAAAGGCGAATCAAAAGGAAAGAACCCAGATGAGGAAAAAAAAAAAACTCACGATTCAGTCATGACTCATAAAATTAGATCTATAGAAACCAAAAAATTTCTCAAAATTCCATGGTAAAATTTTCGTTTCTATTACGCCTTCCTGCATTTTTTGAGGAGCCAAACATAAACAAAAACTAAAATCATTGCATCAGATCTATAAAATCCAAACATTTCCATTCAAGCACACTAGCAACCCTCCCCAAAACAATAATACTAGAAAAAAAATTGTAAAATAGTACACCTCCACTGCTCAAATCAAACTATCCGAAGTCATTAATTTTATTTTCTATTCCTGCATTTTCTCAACAACCAAACAGAAACGAAAACTAAAATTACAGCATTGGATCTATAAAATCCAAATCCATAAAATCCAAACATTTCCATTCAGGCACACTTTAATAAATAGCACAAAGCTGAATCAAAGCTAAAATTCAAGAAAGAACCTTAGATTGCGTATTAGAATGAGGAGAAGATGATTGAGCAGGAGAAAAGGTACTTTTAGGAAAGGAAAAACTGCATATAGTTTTGACCAAGACATCTAAAGCAAAACCAACAAGATCTAAAATAAATTAAACTGTTGACAAAGACTGATAAGTAAATCCATCGTAGAAGCCCAAACAGTTACAACAAAAGCAGGAAAATCTCTTTCTTTAAAATCCAAATCCGAGATTTGTGAGGTTGATTTGTAACAGGAAATGACACATCCGAAAATAGGATTGTCTCCCAAGTATAGGAGTGTCGAAGGAATAAACCCAGTAAGACCGGGGTCGATCCACGAGGAAGGGAATTTAAGCGTTACAAATTATAAGCTAAACAAATGTGATATGGATGATTCAAAGAGGTGACATGATAATATCAACAATTATGTAAGATGGTAGGTGGTATTACCGACCATTCAAATATAAAACAAAAAGCAAGAGGAGGTAAAACCATCCATGGAAATAGGTGGTATAACCAACCATAGTAAATTAAAGAACAATTTCATAAGGTGGTAGAACCTACCATAGTAAATAAAATAAAAAGTTCATAAACAATAGAATAATTAAAATACAAGAGGAATTAACACAATAACAATGAAGGCTAAGGTTAGGGGATCCGCCCTTGATATTTCAAATAAGGATAATTAGCCCATTTTAGTTATATGAATTATATTTGTTTCATTACCAACATTTATACCACTTCTTGTAAATGGGTTCAAGCATCCAATGTGCCAATCATCATATGTCTACAACAAATCAAGGTTCCTAACTAGATTCGTGTCGGTAAGGAAGAACCATACATCATCTAGAAAGGATCCAAGCATTTGATGTGCCAAGGATTGTCGACAATGGATCAAGACCTCCACTTTACGAGTGGTGTCAAGATTGATTAAGAAATTAAATATAAATCATATTGAATAAACATTATAAGATTAAGATTATTAAGCACATATTAAGGGTTAGAGAATCCTTATTCTCATATCAAGGGTTTCACCCTTTCACCTTAGCAAAAGAGAAATTAGAAGAACATTATAATAGAAAGAAAATAAAATGCAAGAAAAAGGAAATTCATTAATAACATAAACACACAAAACACAATACAAGATCCTAGCCAAAGCCAAAATGTTCCAGCCAAGGCCAAGATGCCCTCATGGGTCACAAGGCACCTCTATTTATAGATACATCCAGGGGCAAACTTGTCAAATTACAAGGGCATAATTGTCAAATATTAGTTGTAAATATCTTTGACAATTGGGATCATTAGGCACCGACTTTGCCCATCAATTTTGACATCGAAATGTTGTGAATTTTAATCACATGTCTTCATCAAAGTTGTAGATATTTCTCTCAGCTTTCTAGAACATATTGATTTGCACAATTTTGATACTTATTTTGAGAGATACGGTCCAAATACTGAGGCCTGGTCAGACTGGATCGAGACTGTAGATGGGTTCACTTCAAGCCCAATTTTGGTCCACTAAATCCCGAATTTAATTATGCTTGTGAAATGCAATCTTGTAGACAATTGAATCAGCTTTCCAAAACATTAAGAATTGCACTATTCTGATCTATAAATAGAGAGTTATGCCCATTTTACCGAACCTGTAACAAAACCAAAATTAAGAGAAATTAATTCCAAAGATGCAAATGCTACAAATATGCTTAAGTTGAGGAATTTAATGACACTATTAATGCAATATGATGAATTAAACTCTTATTAAACATACATATTTAAGTGTTCATCACACCCCCCAATAGCTTATTGCTAGTCCCTAGCAATTAAAGCGTTATTATTTAGAAGTGATTTATAGAATTTTACATCAAAGGTGGTCATTATTGCACTCTCCTTGATTTTATCCAAATAAACAAACTCTCAACCAATTATTATTATTTTATTTTATGACTCATGTACCCTTCGGTCAAGATATCTATAAACCTCATTTTTGTGCTCAGTCAACACATGACTATGGGGCTTATTAGAAAGAAGCCATATCGGTTCTAATATTTGTTAAGGCTAACAACCTTAGGTAAAGGGCATTTATTCATTTTATACATATATATATTTTTTTTCTCTTTTTTTTTTTGAAGGAATGCATCTTTAACCCATGTAGCGAGGCTTAGGCTAATGACTCCCAGACCAGTTGGCCTTAGGGCATTAGGTGTTAAGACACCCCTTCGAGCTTAACGACTCGGGTTGTCGATGCTTTTTTTTGCTTAGAAACTTGTGGATAGTGCAATGTTCAATCCCATTAAGCTTTCTCCTTAATCCATGTAGCGAGCTTTGGGCCAATAGCTCCCAAACCGGTTGGTCTTCGGGTATTAGGTGTTAAGGCACCCCCGGGGCTTAATTGCTCGAATTAAGGAGGCTACGAGACCAAACTTTATCCACAATTGCTATTTTTTTCTTCTTTTTTCTTTTTTTTTGAATTTTTTTTTAACTTTCCCCTTCCTTTGTGTTGTTATCCTAAACAAAACAAAAGAACTCAAATATTACAACATTTCATTTTGCCACCCACAATCATGCATCAAGGTATGTGTGTGTGTGTGAAGAAAGGTTCATGAATACTTGCTTAATGAGTACATAAGCACACAATTTTTTTTTTTAAATGATAAGGTTGTGAGAGTTCATAGATTTGAATAATTCAAAGTGAAATGAATAAGACCTCCTTGTTATAAAATTCAAAAATCAAGTCTAAATAATATAAAGTTAGCTAAAATGAGTTCCTAACATCAAAATAAAATGACAAATTGGTTAGAATGGGTTTCAAGAGTTCAAACTGACCCTCCATACTCTGCCATTCCTGACCCAGAATGCGTCTCAAGAGGATTTGAACTCCTTACACCGCACTCTGAATCTAATTACTAACTCGCTTTTTTTTTTGCAAGAAAAAATAAAATTTCAAAACACACTTATGTCTACTATCCTTCCCCCCCAACCAAATGAAACATTGTCCTCAATGTTTAAATGTAGAGAGATAAAGTATAGGAGACATTACCTGAAGCTTCTGTTATTCAAGAGAGATGACCTGAAAGACTCATAAAATAACATGCTAAAAATAAAATAAAATAAAAGACAAAAAAAAATTACAAACGGAGATTCAGATCCAATTTGCACTTTTTGTTTTGCCCTCCTGCCCAATTAATTTGAGTACTAGCTGGGTCAGGTTCATACTCAACTTCTTGTAATTTGTCAAGTAACTCACCAGCAGAAGTGGCAGAAACAAGGATCTTTCTCGCCCAATGTGGGATAAAATTTTGTTCTACAGCTGCATCAACAAAACTTATTAAAGGATCAAAGAAATTGTTAACATTCAACAAACCTACGGGTTTTTGATGGAGATTCAGTTGGGCCCAAGAGGCAATTTGAAAAATTTCTTCAAGAGTGCCAAAGCCACCTGGTAAAGCAATAAAGGCATCTGAATTGATGAGCATATGTGCCATGCGTTCATGCATAGAGGAGACCTGTAACTCCTTCCCAACCATTTTTCCAACAATGCTTTCTACAGCCAAAGCTTTAGGAATAACTCCTAACACTTGACTACCTCCTACATGTGCAGCTGTTGATACGCAACCCATTAACCCGAGGCTACCTCCCCATAAACCACATGAATCTTTCTTTCAGCCAGTAGCCTACCAAGATAATTCGCTACTTCTACGAACTCTTCACTTTTACCTGGTCGAGATCCACAGAATACACATATCCTTTGGATTCGACGTTTTGAAGTTCCCTCCATGTCTATGTGACTCTCTAACTATGTGTGAAGAAGAGAACAAGACATGTGGTATTTATGGAGTGCAAAAAGGTATGTTAATGATGATATCTATCTAGGTAGCTCGATTGTTTGTTGAAAAAGTTGACAATAATGCAAAAAAAAGGTCAAAAGATGATGAAATAAGACACCATAAGTCAAACAAAAGATACAAATTCAAAAATGACAGCAATGAGGTATTAAAATTCAAAAATGATGGCACGCATGCATATGTACAGGTAGTTGTGACTGTGGCTCACATCTTCCTCTGGTTTTACGTCCAGAAACGGCTTAAACACCTTCTATGAGTTGGGGATATGCTTCCCATCCAGTTTTCTTATAAACTGGCAAACAGGGTCGTTTTGAGTCAGATTCCCAAGACTATAGCGTTCCTGCTCATCTCGGAATTGTGTCCACAAATTAAAAATTTCACGCTGCACAAGTCCACAAGAATGCGTCTCAAGAGTCGTTCGGATATCATCCAAAGACTCCTTACTCAGTCCATTCTTGATGAACTGTAGTTTATCCTCTCGATTGTTAGACAAATATCCCAAGGAGCGACAACGCTGGTTACAAGTCCATCTTGCACATTTAGGACAAACTTGTAACCTTTTCGCTCTTCGCTTTTTGGCGTAAGAGCTTTTTCCCAAACCTGGCATATGGGAAACAAGATTATCTGAAAACTCACAAGAGAATTGAACCTTGGCTTCAATTAACCATCTTAAATCAGCAGGAATACCCTTACGCATCAACAACCTTAGTCTTTCTGCACGAGCTTTATAAATTTTAAGCAAATCATTTTGAGGAAGAGAGGGAAAATGTTTGTGCAATTTAGAGAGAATGGTATCCATGTGAAGAAAATGAGAGAGAAGAAAAGAAAATAGATGCAAGCAACAGTTTTTAGGGAACTGAAAAACCGACTTTAATAGTCACGGAGTACCGTATCCGCCACTTGACCGGGAAAAATCAATCCTTAAAAAGGATCGACTAAAGCAATGGACTCTTCATTTTGGTCAAAATTTTCAAAGAATGGTTTTAACCGTTGTCCATTAACTTTAAACACATTACCATTCTTTGGGTTCTCAATTTCAACTGCTCCATGAGGGAAAACATTTTTAACAATGAAAGGCCCAGTCCAACGAGACCGAAGTTTACCAGGAAACAAATGCAATCTTGAATCATACAAAAGAACTTTTTGTGAAGGTTCAAAAGATTTTCTAACAATGGATTTGTCATGAAAACCTTCATTTTTTCTTTGTAGATTTTAGAATTTTCATAAGCCTCATTCCTGATTTCTTCAAGTTCACTCAGTTGGAGTTTTCGTAACTTGCAAGCATCATTCAAGTTTGTGTTAAATGTTTTAATGGCCCAATAAGCTTTATGTTCAATTTCCACAGGCAAGTGACAAGGTTTTCCATAAACTAATCTATAAGGAGACATTCCCAATGATGTTTTGAAAGCAGTTCGGTAAGCCAGAGTGCATCATTAAGTCTTAAAGACCAATCTTTACGATTTGGGTTAACCGTTTTTTCTAAGATCTGTTTTATCTCCCTATTAGCTAATTCAACTTGTCCACTTGTTTGTGGGTGATAAGGTGTAGAAATTTTATGGGTTATTCCATATTTCTTCATTAAGTTTCAAATGGTTTGTTACAAAAATGTGTACCCCCATCACTAATAATGGCTCGAGGAATTCCAAATCTACTTAAGATATTCTCCTTCAAGAATTTGACAACTGTTTTGTGATCATTGTTTCGACATGGAATTGCCTCGACCCATTTTGAAACATAGTCTACTGCAACAAGGATGTACACAAAACCAAATGACGGTGGAAAGGGTCCCATAAAATCAATACCCCAACAGTCAAAGATTTCAACGACAAGAATGGGATTCAACGGCATCATGTTTCTTTTGAAATAGATCCCAATTTTTGACAATTTTCACACGTTTTGCAAAATGCATGTGCATCTTTAAATAAGGTGGGCCAATAAAATCCACATTGTAAGATCTTAGCAGCTGTTTTTCTAGATGAAAAATGTCCTCCACATGCTTCAGAATGACAAAAGTTAATGACACTACTTACCTCATTGTCGGGTATGCATCTTCTCATTATTTGGTCTGGACAATATTTGAACAGATATGGGTCATCCCAGTAAAAATTTTTCACCTCGGTTAAAAATTTTCTTTTGTCTTGAGCATTCCAATGAGGTGTCATTTTCCTTGTCATAAGAAAATTTACAATGTTAGCAAACCAAGGTATAGTAGCAACATAAAATAAAAATTCATCAGGAAAGGAATCATTGATAGGTGAAGTTTCAATTAATGTCTCTGTCGTTAGTCTTGAAAGATGATCAGCAACGACATTTTCGGCTCCTTTCTTATCCTTATTGTGATGTTGAATTCTTGGAGCAATAAGATCCACCGTATCAATCTAGGTTTTGCATCCTGTTTAGTCATTAAATATCTCACAGCTGCATGGTCAGTGTAAACAATTGTTGGAGAGCCAATTAAATAAGATCGAAATTTGTCCAATGCAAAAACTACTGCAAGTAGTTCTTTCTCAGTTGTTGTGTAATTCATTTGTGCATCATTTAAAGTCCTACTTGCATAGTATATTACATAAGGCTTATCTTCTTTTCTTTGTCCTAAGGCAGCACCAACGGCATAGTCACTTGCATCACACATCAATTCAAAAGGCAAGGACCAATCAGGAGATTGCATAATTGGAGCAGTTGTTAAAAGTCCAATTAGTGTATCAAAGGCATTTTGACATTCTTGAGTCCATTCAAAGGAAGTATCTTTTATTAAGAGGTTACAAAGAGGTTTAGATATAGCAATGAAATTTCTTATGAACCTCCTATAAAATCCAGCATGCCCTAAGAATGAACGAACCTCTTTAACTGTTTTTGGTGGAGGCAAATGGGAAATTAATTCCACTTTTGCTTTATCCAATTCAATTCCTTTAGAAGACACCACATGACCTAAAACAATTCCTGAAGTGACCATATAATGACATTTTTCCAAATTCAAAATAAGACCTTTTTCTACACACCTTTTTAGGACTTTTTCTAAATTTTCAAGACAATTATCAAAAGAGTTTCCAAAGACAGTTAAATCATCCATGAAAACTTCTAAACAATGCTCAACAATGTCACTGAAAATGCTTAACATGCATCTTTGAAAAGTGGCTGGGGCATTACAAAGTCCAAAAGGCATTCTCCTAAATACAACAGTGCCAAAGGGGCACGTGAATGTGGTCTTTTCTTAGTCTTCAAGTGCAATGGGGATTTGATAGTAGCCTGAGTATCCATCAAGAAAGCAGTAGTAGGGGTTTCCTGCTACTCTTTCAAGAATTTGGTCAAGAAAGGGTAAGGGAAAATGGTCTTTTCTAGTGACAGCATTTAATGTTCTATAATCAATGCACATCCTCCAACTAGATGAGACACGAGTTGGCAATAATTCACCCTTTTCATTTTTAACTACTGTAGTGCCAGATTTCTTAGGTATTACTTGTGTAGGGCTTACCCACTTACTATCAGAAATAGGATAGATAATTCCCACATCAAGTAGTTTGAGAACTTCAGCCCTAATGACCTCTTTCATGTGTGGATTTAATCTCCTTTGAGGTTGTTGAGATGTTTTGGCATTTCCTCTAAATGTATTCTATGTGTGTAAATTAAAGGGTTAATGCCTTTTATATCTTTTAAAGTCCACCCAATTGCATTTTTATGCCTTTTAATCACTTCTATCAACTTACCTTGTTGCTCGCATGTGAGGGATGAAGAAATTACCACCGGATATGTCTGATTCTCCCCAAGATATGCATATTTCAGTCCTTCAGGTAAGGGCTTCAATTCTAGCTTGTGAGCTTCATCTTCCTTGCTTTCATTCATTTGCCCCAATTCTTCAAATCTTGATTTTGAGCCTTTTTCCAATACCTGTGCACAATCCAGTAAGGAACACATATTAGAAAGATCATGTTCTAGTTCCATACTTGATTCTAACGAATTTACTAAACAAGTTTCCAAAGGGTCAGAAGGACTCCCTTTTTGGATGTGATCTTCCACAATAGATTCGATCATATTAGCCTCCTTAATTTCATCTTCTTCTTCATGTGGTTGTTTGCACATATTGAAAACATTTAGTTCCAATGTCATGTTCCCAAAAGATAGCTTCATGAATCCAGTCCTGCAATTAATCAAAGCATTAGAGGTAGCTAGAAATGGACGCCCTAAAATGACAAGAATTGAATTACATACTTCCACTGGTTGTGTGTCCAAGACAATAAAATCCACTGGGTAAATGAATTTATCGACTTGAACTAACACATCTTCTAATACTCCTCTTGGTACTTTAATTGATCTATCAGCAAGCAAAAGAGTCACAGAAGTCGGTTTTAACTCACCTAGATTGAGTTTCTGAAAAACCGAATATGGAAGCAAATTCAAACTAGCACCAAGATCAAGTAAAGCTTGTTCAATTTTATGCTCTCCAATAACACATGAAATTGTAGGACAACCTGGATCATTATATTTCACTGTATTATTATTTTGAAGAATAGCACTTACTTGCTCGGCTAGAAAGGCCTTCTTTTTCACATTTAGTTTTCTTTTCACAGTGCACAAGTCTTTAAAAAATTTTGCATAAGAAGGTACCTGTTTGATCACATCAAGCAAGGGAATGTTGACCTTTACCTGTTTGAAAATTTCAAAGATTTCAGAATTGTGAGTTTGCTTCTTTTGTGTGGCTAATGCTTGAGGAAATGGAGGCACAGATGAAGATATGGTTTCCTCTTCGCTAGGTGTTGGTTTAGCAGCCTCTTCCTGCCCTTTAGAGATCGATTCTTCTTCTTTCTCACAAGGGTCAGGAATGTGTTTTTCAACAATCTTACCATTGCGAAGGGTCATGACTGACTTGGCTTGGTCAAAATAATGGTTACTTGAACTCCCTGCATTTGAGTTAGATTGATCTTTGGGGTTTTGCAATGTTTGAGAAGAAAATTTTCCCTTCTCTTGGATGCTAAATGTAGATGCAAATTTTGCAAGAGTTTCTGACAAATTTGCTAAGGTTTGAGTAGTTTGGCTATTGAAAGTCTCTTGCTTTGTAATGAATGAATGCAATGTTTCTTGAAGGTCATTCCTAGAAGGAGGAGCATATGCATGATCATGAGAATTTTGAAAATTTTGTTGTGCTTGAAAAGGGACTTGTGAAGATTGGGCATGATTGTCATTTTTCCAGCTAAAATTTGGATGATTTCTCCAACCAGGATTGTAGGTTTGTGAATATAGATTGTGATTTGGCCTTTTAAAAGTGTTCAAGGCATTGGCTTCTTCATGGAGACATTCCCTAAAGGCAGGCAAAGTTGGGCAATCATCAGTAGAATGGTCATTGTCATCACAAATGTGACAGACATTTTCTTGAATAGATTTCAATTGACCACTCTTTTTCATCTCTAAAGCCTCGACTTTACTAGCTAGGGATGCGAATTTGGCTTGAAGGTCATGGTCTTCCCTAAGGTTGTAAATACCTCTATTGGATGTCAAGGTTTGGGCCTTGCTGGGTACCTCATAGGTGCCAGCAGTGTCCCAATTTTGTGCCTTTTCTGCCAAGGAATCTAGGAAGTCAAGTGCTTCCTCAGGGTCTTTTTCTTTAAATTCTCAATTACACATTAATTCCACTAGTTGCCTATCTTGAGGTGTTAACCCTTCATAGAAATGTGCAACTATTCTCCAAGTTTCAAAACCATGGTGAGGACAGGTATTAAGTAGTTCTTTATACCTATCCCAACATTGGTAAAGGGTTTCCCCTTGTTTTTGAGAGAAATCAGAAATTTGTCTTTTGAGAGAATTTGTTCTATGGGTAGGAAAAAATTTTTTCAAAAATTGTTGTTTCATCTCATCCCATGAAATGATGTAATTCGACCTCAAATTTTGTAGCCATGTTCTAGCTTTATCTTTTAAAGAAAAAGGAAAAAGCTTTAATCTAATGGTGTTTATGCTACAATTTGGGTCAGTGTAGAAGCTACATACCTCTTCAAAGAGTTTCAAGTGCGAATATGGGTTCTCCATGTCAAGGCCATGAAAAGTGGGTAGAAGTCAAACAAAACTTGGTTTGAAATTGAAATGGATTGAATCTGGAGGAAAAACTACACAAGATGGTGCACTAGTCCTTATCGGATTCATGTAGTCTTTGAGGGTTCTTCGTTGGTTTTGATCATTTTGTTGCGAACGGTTGTCCCCTTCATCTGTGAATATTTCCTCATGATTGTCGGCCATGTTTTCTAAGGAAGATGATGTTTTTCTAACAAGTCTACCAAATTTTGCACGCCAATTTTTACCTTCCCCGGCACCGGCGCCAAAAACTTGACACATCCGAAAAAGGATTGTCTCCCAAGTATAGGAGTGTCGAAGTAATAATCCCGGTGAGACCGGGGTCGATCCACGAGGAAGGGAATTTAAGCGTTACAAATTATAAGCTAAACAAATGTGATATGAATAATTCAAAGGAATGGCAAGATAATATCAATAAATATGTAAGATGGTAGGCGGTATTACCGACCATTCAAATATAAAAAAAAAGCAAGAGGAGGTAAAACCATCCATGGAAATAGGTGGTATAACCAACCATAGTAAATTAAAGAATAATTTCATAAGGTGGTAGAACCTACCATAGTAAATAAAATAAAAAGTTCATAAACAATAGAATAATAAAAATACAAGAAGAATTAACACAATAACAATGAAGGCTAAGGTTAGGGGATCCGCCCTTGATATTTCAAATAAGGATAATTAACCCATTTTAGTTATATGAGTTATATTTGTTTCATTACCAATATTTATACCACTTCTTGTAAATGGGTTCAAGCATCCAATGTGCCAATCACTATATGTCTACAACAAATCAAGGTCCTAACTAGATTCGTGTCGGTAAGGAAGAACCATACATCATCTAGAAAGGATCCAAGCATTTGATGTGCCAAGGATTGTCGACAATGGATCAAGACCTCCTCTTTACGAGTTGTGTCAAGATTGATTAAGAAATTAAATATAAATCATATTGAATAAACATTATAAGAATAAGATTATTAAGCACATATTAAGGGTTAGAGAATCCCTATTCTCATATCAAGGGTTTCACCCTTTCACCTTAGCAAAAGAGAAATTAGAAGAACATTATAATAGAAAGAAAATAAAATGCAAGAAAAAGGAATTCATTAATAACATAAACACACAAAACACAATACAAGATCCTAGCCAAAGCCAAAATGTTCCAGCCAAGGCCAAGATGCCCTAATGGGTCACAAGGCACCTCTATTTATAGATACATCCAGGGGCAAACTTGTCAAATTACAAGGGCATAATTGTCAATATTAGTTGTAAATATCTTTGACAATTGGGATCATTAGGCACCGACTTTGACCATCAATTTTGACATCGAAACGTTGTGAATTTTAATCACATGTCTTCATGAAAGTTGTAGATATTTCTCTCAGCTTTCTAGAACCTATTGATTTGCACAATTTGGATACGTATTTTGAGAGATACGGTCCAAATACTGAGGCCTGGTCAGACTCGGCCGAGACTGTAGATGGGTTCACTTCAAGCCCAATTTTGGTCTACTAAGAGCCCGAATTTGATGATGCTTGTGAAATACCATCTTGTAGACAATTGAATCAGCTTTCCAAAACATTAAGAATTGCACCATTCTGAACTATAAATAGAGAGTTATGCCCATTTTACCGAACCTATAACCAAACCAAAATTAAGAGGAATTAATTCCAAAGATGCAAATGCTACAAATATGCTTAAGTTGAGGAATTTAATGACACTATTAATGTAATATGATGAATTAAACTCTTATTAAACATGCATATTTAAGTGTTCATAAGGAAACAATACCAAAAGGCAAATTTGTGATGTCAACAATGAGGTAGACTTGAGATGATGATGATCAAGCAAACCTGATTAGATGACGATAAGGCAGATCCGAGATGCTAACGATTGATGAGGCAAATATGAGATGCTGATGATGAGGTTGATGAACCGAGATTTAACTAACCTTGATGATGCGTTGATGAGCGATTTTAGTAGCGATGATTTAGGTGAGTAAGGGAGTGGAGGCTAGAGCAAAGTTTCACCAAGGGAAAACAAAAGAGAGAAATAGAGAAAAATTGTGAAAAGATAGAGGGAAATGAAAAATAAAAATCTAGAGCAAGAAATCTAATAGAATATTTGTCACATTATTTTAAACTATGATAAATATGTGATTATAGAAAGGCAAAAAGTGACAAAAAAGGTTAAAAATCGGGTTTGACTTTAAGATTATTATTATATATCTCACATTTTTATAAAAGCGCCAAATAGAAAAATTGAAAAGTGATAAATATAAAAAAAAAATTCTTGTAGTGCTTGCTTAAGGACCAACTCTCCTTCTTCAAACTTCCTTGCCTTTATTCTTTTGTTAAAGGCTTGAGTAACTCGTTTCTGGTATAGTTACATGTGATACCTAACCTTCATTCTTTTCTCATCGATCAAGGCCAATTGTTCACGTCTGTTGTTAGTCCACTCCCCTTCAAGAATTTATGCTTCCGTTGAAACCCTCGCTGATTTCATTTCTATCTCAATTGGTAAGACTACTTTTGAACCATATACCAATGAGAAGGGCATCATGCCTATCGATCTTCTGGGTGTTGTTTTATAATCCCATAACACAAACAGCAACTTCTCTACCCAATCTTTATATGTCTGTATCACCTTGGCCAACATCTTCTTGATGTTTTTATTAGCTGGTTCTACTGTTCCATTGCTTTTGGCCTATATAGAGATGACTTATGATGTTCGAATTCGTACTTCTCGAGCAAGGCTTTAATTTCTGCCTAAAAATGAACCCCATTGTCAGTCACGACATGATGTGGAACTCCGAATCTACATATTATTTTTTTATCATTAAACCTCGCCACCTACTTTGCCTCTAACTTATTATAGGACTCAGCTTCTATCCATTTAGTGAAGTAGTTAATCGCCACCACCACATCTCGATACTTATTAGAGGCTGACCACCTTATTTTGCCTATAATAAAGATGCCGCATGTAGCAAAGGGCCATAATGCTATCATTCCTTGTAGATCCAAGGGTGGCTGGTGAATCAAATTTCCATTGATTTGACATTGGTAACACTTTTTCACAAATCGGACAAAGTTTGTCTTCATGGTTAGCCAGTAAAAGGGTTGCCTCATAATTTTCTTTACGAATACTAGCCCATTCATGTATGGCCCACATACATCGTTATGGATTTCTTTCATAAGCTTTCTTGCTTTTTTCTCATCCACACACCTTAGTTGCATCCTTTATGGCATTCTCTTGTACATCACTCCTTGATGACAAATAAATTGTTTGGCCAACTTACATAACATAACCCTATCCTTCTCGTTGGCCTCATCAGGCAAAATTCTTTCTTCTTAATATTTCTTCAAGTCGTAGAACCATGGCTTCTCATCCATTTCAATTTCTATTATATAAGGTTCCATGTAACAAGGACCCCATGCTTGTGATATCACTATTAGCCTTACCAATAAATCTTGTGTGCTTATCCAAACTGATGCCAATGAAACCAATGCATCAGCCATCTGATTCTCACTTCTAGGAAGATGAGTGAAGGTGCACTACCTGAACCTCCCAATCAACCTTTTGAGGTGTTCAAGGTATGGTTTTAGCTTCCCTTCTTGTAGATCCCAATCTTCATTGGCTTGAAAGATGACTAGTTTGGAATCTCCCAACACTTCTACATCATCAATACCCATGGCAATCATAATTTCCAAACCCAAGGCACAGGCTTTGTATTCAACCATATTATTGGTGACTTTGAACTACAACTTCTTGGCAAATGGAATGACTTCTTCAGTTGATGATGCTAGAATAACTCCTATTCCAACACCGTTGCGATTAACAGCTTCTTCAAAGAGCATCCTCTATCTCACTACTAAGATTATCTCCAAATGTTCATCTGGAAATTCTAACTCCCATGATTCGTTGTCGTCGACCGGATTCATAGCCAAGAATTCTACTACTACTCTTTGTGGGGCAACTGCCTTCACTTCTACATGCTTCATGCTCGACCTACTAGGTTGGTGATACTACTCTTGACTTGTTTGAAGGTAGCTATGGTTACTTCTCTTCTGTCTAGATTCTAACTCTTCTATTTGGATACCTGAGTCATACAAGTCTTCAAATGCCCTGATAGGGAAACCTGTCAGTCCATCACTAATGAAAGTATGGGCCTCATTGATCACCATGCGAACTTGATCCTTTTCTACAGCCTTGGTGGTCATCTTAGTAGCTTTAGCTAGCCAACGGACTAGATATTCTGAGAAAGCTCATTCAGCTTCTGTCTCGTCGTCTTTAAATCTCTTAACGTTACCCTTAGGTGAGTATTGTGATAGTACTATTCCACAAATTGTTAGGAAAGCTGCTCCCAATCTTCTCGAACTCTCTTCGAAAGGTTATGATACCATGCTATCGCATCATCTTTTAAGGATAGCATAAAGTATTTCAAGACCTGCTCTTTAGTCAAAGGAGTAGTAGCCATGATGGTTGCATGCTGCCTCAAATGCTTTTTTGGGTTGCCCTCTCTATTGAACTTAAGCAAGTTTAGCAAGCGAAACTTTGGAGGCAAGTCTTGGTCTCCCATAACCAAAATGTCATCTGGGTCCTTAACCCATTTCTGCCCCTTCTTCTTCAAGAAGGATTGGACCTTCTCTATGTCCTTGGCTAACTGCTTGACCGACTTAGGCTCTTCATGGTTGATTGGGCTTTTCCCCTCGTTTCTGTCTTGGCTATTCTCACTATCACCATCACCATTACCTTCGCATGGAGATTGGTTCATGCAGTTGGGCCCATTTCATAAAGCTTCAATGAGTTCAGCCATTTGTTGTTGGAGCACGGTGATGTCAACCCTCACTTGAGCCATTTTAGCATTATTGTTATTGGGTGCTAACATTTCATCAATTGGTTTCTCTTGTCTTATCAAACGTCGTTCTTGTCTAACCCAAGGTATGTGACACATCCGAAAAAGGATTGTCTCCCAAGTATAGGAGTGTCGAAGTAATAAACCCGGTGAGACCGGGGTCGATTCACGAGGAAGGAGATTTTAGCGTTACAAATTATAAGATAAGCAAATATGATATGAATAATTCAAAGAAATGACAAGATAATATCAATAAATATGTAAGATGGTAGGCGGTATTACCGACCATTCAAATATAAAACAAAAAGCAAGAGGAGGTAAAACCATCCATGGAAATAGGTGGTATAACCAACCATAGTAAATTAAAGAACAATTTCATAAGGTGGTAGAACCTACCATAGTAAAGAAAATAAAAAGTTCATAAACAATAGAATAATTAAAATACAAGAGGAATTAACACAATAACAATGAAGGCTAAGGTTAGGGGATCCGCCCTTGATATTTCAAATAAGGATAATTAACCCATTTTAGTTATATGAATTATATTTGTTTCGTTACCAATATTTATACCACTTCTTGTAAATGGGTTCAAGCATCCAATGTGCCAATCATCATATGTCTACAACAAATCAAGGTTCCTAACTAGATTCGTGTCGGTAAGGAAGAACCATACATCATCTAGAAAGGATCCAAGCATTTGATGTGCCAAGGATTGTCGACAATGGATCAAGACCTCCACTTTACGAGTGGTGTCAAGATTGATTAAGAAATTAAATATAAATCATATTGAATAAACATTATAAGATTAAGATTATTAAGCAGATATTAAGGGTTAGAGAATCCTTATTCTCATATCAAGGGTTTTACCCTTTCACCTTAGCAAAAGAGAAATTAGAAGAACATTATAATAGAAAGAAAATAAAATGCAAGAAAAAGGAAATTCATTAATAACATAAACACACAAAACACAATACAAGATCCTAGCCAAAGCCAAAATGTTCCAGCCAAGGCCAAGATGCCCTAATGGGTCACAAGGCACCTCTATTTATAGATACATCCAGGGGCAAACTTGTCAAATTACAAGGGCATAATTGTCAAATATTAGTTGTAAATATCTTTGACAATTGGGATCATTAGGCACCGACTTTGACCATCACTTTTGACATTGAAATATTGAGAATTTTAATCACATGTCTTCATGAAAGTTTTTGATATTTCTCTCAGATTTCTAGAACATATTGATTTGCACAATTTGGATACGTATTTTGAGAGATACGGTCCAAATACTGAGGCCTGGTCAGACTAGGCCGAGACTGTAGATGGGTTCACTTCAAGCCCAATTTTGGTCTACTAAGAGCCCGAATTTGATGATGCTTGTGAAATACCATCTTGTAGACAATTGAATCAGCTTTCCAAAACATTAAGAATTGCACCATTCTGATCTATAAATAGAGAGTTATGCTTATTTTACTGAACCTGTAACAAAACCAAAATTAAGAGGAAGTTAATTCCAAAGATGCAAAGACTACAAATATGCTTAAGTTGAGGAATTTAATGACACTATTAATGCAATATGATGAACTAAGCTCTTATTAAACATACATATTTAAGTGTTCATCAGTATGACGGTTACAAAATAAAGGTGTTAATGCCATGCTTGCATGCATGTATGCATGATATGATGCATGCTCATATAAGGGCATAGACACGCTTTTAGCATTCTAACCTTATTCCTCCCACACACGTGAGGCCGAGTTTCTTCTCCTAGGATTTTTGGCCTCATTCACAAGTCATCATCATGGGATGTGGGAATCCGAGATTCTCTCTCCTAATTCTAAGATTAATGTTGATGTTGGATTCTTCATGATTATCATAACACGGTTCCCTAGACGTCATGATAACCTTAACTCATGGCACATGTTCCCATTTTGTTCTTACGAGTGACTTGACATGTGGCATTTGACGCATCCGAAAATAGGATTGCCTCCCAAGTATAGGAGTGTCGAAGTAATAAAACCCGGTGAGACCGGGGTCGATCCACAAGGAAGGGGGTTTTAGCGTTATAAATTATAAGCTAAACAAATGTGATATGGATGATTCAAAGAGGTGACATGATAATATCAACAAGTATGTAAGATGGTAGGTGGTATTACCGACCATTCAAATATAAAACAAAAAGCAAAAGGAGGTAAAACCATCCATGAAAATAGGTGGTATAACCAACCATAGTAAATTAAAGAACAATTTCATAAGGTGGTAGAACCTACCATAGTAAATAAAATAAAAAGTTCATAAACAATAGAATAATTAAAATACAAGAGGAATTAACACAATAACAATGAAGGCTAAGTTAGGGGATCCGCCCTTGATATTTCGAATAAGGATAATTAACCCATTTTAGTTATATGAATTATATTTGTTTCGTTATCAATATTTATACCACTTCTTGTAAATGGGTTCAAGCATCCAATGTGCCAATCACCATATGTCTATAACAAATCAAGATTCCTAACTAGATTCGTGTCGGTAAGGAAGAACCATACATCATCTAGAAAGGATCCAAACATTTGATGTGCCAAGGATTGTCGACAATGGATCAAGACCTCCACTTTACGAGTGGTGCCAAGATTGATTAAGAAATTAAATATAAATCATATTGAATAAACATTATAAGATTAAGATTATTAAGCACATATTAAGGGTTAGAGAACCCTTATTCTCATATCAAGGGTTTCACCCTTTCACCTTAGCAAAAGAGAAATTAGAAGAACATTATAATAGAAAGAAAATAAAATGCAAGAAAAAGAAAATTCATTAATAACATAAACACACAAAACACAATACAAGATCCTAGCCAAGCCAAAATGTTCCAGCCACGGCCAAGATGCCCTAATGGGTCACAAGGCACCTCTATTTTGATACATCAGGGGGCAAACTTGGTCAAATTCAAGGGCAAATTGTCAAATATTAGTTGTAATAGCTTTGACAATTGGGATCATTAGGCCCCCGACTTTGACACATCATTTTGACATTGAAATATTGGAATTTTAATCACATGTCTTCATGAAAGTTGTAGATATTCTCTCATATTTCTAAACATTTGTATGTTGCACAGTGGATACGTTTTTGAGAGATACGGTCCAAATACTGAGGCCTGGTCAAGCTGGGCTGAGACTGTAGATGGGTTCACTTCCAGCCCAATTTTGGTCCACTAAGAGCCCGAATTTGATGATATGTGTGAAATGAAATCTTGTATATAATTGTATCAGCTTTCCAAAACATTAAGATTTGACAGATTCTGATCTATAAATAGAGAGTTATGCCTAATTTACCAAACCTACATCAAAACCAAAATTAGGAGGAAGTTAATTCCAAAGATGCAAAGACTACAAATATGCTTAAGTTGAGGAATTTAATGACACTATTAATGCAATATGATGAACTAAGCTCTTATTAAACATACATATTTAAGTGTTCATCATACTCTCCAACTAGTTTATTGCTAGTCCCTAGCAATTAAAGTGTTATTATTTAGAAGTGATTTATAGAATTTTCCATCCAAGGTGGTCATTATTGCACTCTCCTTAATTTTATCCAAATAAACAAACTCTCAACCAATTATTATTATTATTATTTTTTTATGACTCATGTACCCTTCAGTCAAGATATCAATAAACCTCCTTTTTGTGCTCAGTCAACACTTGACTATGGGGCTTATTAGAAAGAAGCCATATCGGTTCTAATATTTGTTAAGGCTAACAACTTTAGGTAGGGGGTATTCATTTATTTTATATATATATGTGTTTTTTTTGAAAGAATGCATCTTTAACCCATGTAGCGAGCCTTAGGCTAATGGCTCCCAGACCAGTTGGCCTTAGGGCATTAGGTGTTAAGACACCCCTTCGAGCTTAGCGACTCGGGTTGCCGATACTTTATTTTTGCTTAGAAACTTATGGATAGTGTAATGTTCGATCCCATTAAGCTTTCTCCTTAATCCATGTAGCAAGCTTTGGGCCAATAGCTCCCAAACTAGTAGGTCTTAGGGTATTAGGTGTTAAGGCACCCCTCGGGCTTAATTGCTCGAATTAAGGAGGCTACGAGACCAAACTTTATCCACAATTGCTATTTTTTTCTTCTTTTTTTCTTTCTTTTCTTTTTTTGCTTTTTTTTTTTTTTAACTTTCCCTTCCTTTGTGTTGTTATCCTAAACAAAACAAAAGAACTCAAATATTACAACATTTCATTTTGCCACCCACAATCATGCATCAAGGTATGTGTGTGTGTGTGAAGAAAGGTTCATGAATACTTGCTTAATGAGTACATAAGCACACAATTTATTAAATTATAAGGTTGTGAGAGTTCATAGATTTGAATAATTCAAAGTGAAATGAATAAGACCTCCTTGTTATAAAATTCAAAAATCAAGACTAAATAATATCAAATAAGTCTTCAAAAATGCAAGAATAAAATGACACATTGGTTAGAATGGGTTTCAAGAGTTCAAACTGGTCCTCCCTACTCTGCCATTCCTGACCCAGAATGCGTCTCAAGAGGATTTGAACTCCTTACAACAAACACCCGCACTCTGAATCTAATTACTAACTTCGCTTTTCTTTTTTTTTTGCAAGAAAAAATAAATTTCAAGACACACTTATGTCTACTATCCTTCCCCCCCAACCAAATGAAACATTGTCCTCAATGTTTAAATGTAGAGAGATAAAGTATAGGAGACATTACCTGAAGCTTCTGTTATTCAAGAGAGATGACCTGAAAGACTCATAAAAAAATGCTAAAAATAAATAAAATAAAAGAAAAAAATTACAAACAGAGATTCAGATCCAATTTGCATTTTTTGTTTTGCCCTCCTGACCAATTAATTTGAGTACTAGTTAGGTCAGGTTCATACTCAACTGCTTGTAATTTGTCAAGTAACTCACCAGTAGAAGTGGCAGAAACAAGGATCTGTCTCGCTGAATGAGGGATAAAATTTTGTTCTACTGCTGCATCAACAAACTTATTAAAGGATCAAAGAAATTGTTAACATTCACCCTATGGGTTTGATGGAGTTCAGTTGGCCCAAGAGGCAATTTGAAAAATTTCTTCAAGAGTGCCAAAGCCACCTGGTAAAGTAATAAAGGCATCTGAATTGATGAGCATATGTGCCATGCGTTCATGCATAGAGGAGACCTGTAACTCCTTCCCAACCGTTTTTTCAACAATACTTTCTACAGCCAAAGCTTTAGGAATAACTCCTAAAACTTGAGTACTCCTTACATGTGCAGCTGTTGACACACAACCCATTAACCCGAGGCTACCTCCCCCATAAACCTGATCTTTCTTTCAGCCATAGCCTACCAAGATAATTCGCTACGTCACGAACTCTTCACTTTTACTGGTCCGAGATCCCCAGAGATAAACACTATCCTTGGATTTGACGTTTTGAAGTTCCCTCCATGTCTAAGTAACTCTCTAACTATGTGTGAAGAAGAGAACAAGACATATGGTATTTATGGAGTGCAAAAAGTTATGCTAATGATGATATCTATCTAGGTAGATCGATTTTTTGTTGAAAAAGTTGACAAAATGCATAGAAATTCAAAAAAAAAGAGGATGAAATAAGACACCATAAGTCAAACAAAAGATACAAATTCAAAAATGACAGCTATGAGGCATTAAAATTCAAAAATGATGGCACGCATGCATATGTACAGGTAGTTGTGATTATGGCTCACATCTTCCTCTGGTTTTACATCCAGAAATGGCTTAAACACCTTCTATGAGTTAGGGATATGTTTCCCGTCCAGTTATCTTTTAAACTGGCAAACAGGGTCGTTTTGAGTCAGATTCCCAAGACTATAGCGTTACTGCTCATCTCGAAATTGTGTCCACAAATTAAAAATTTCACGCTACATAAGTCCACAAGAATGCGTCTCAAGAGTCACTCGGATATCATCCAAGGACTCCTTACTCAGTCCATCCTTGATGAACTGTAGCTTATCCTCTCGATTGTTAGACAAATATCCCAACGAGCGGCAACGCTGGTTACAAGTCCATCTTGCACATTTGTGACAAACTTTTAACCTTTTTGCTCTTCGCTTTTTGGCATAAGAGCTTTTTCCCAAACTTGGCATATGGGAAGCAAGATTATCTGAAAACTCACAAGAGAATCGAACCTTGGCTTCAATTAACCATCTTAAAATCACAGGAATCCCTTACGCATCAACATCCTTAGTCTTTCTGCACGAGCTTTGTAAATTTTAAGCAAATCATTTTGAAGAAGAGAGGGAAAATGTTTGTAAAATTTTGAGAGAATGGTATCCATATGAAGAAAATGAGAGAGAAGAAAAGAAAATGAATGCAAGGTGAGCAACAGTTTTTAGGGAACTGAAAAACCGACTTTAAAAGCCACGGAGTACCGTATCCGCCACTTGACCAGGAAAAATCAATCCTTAAAAAGGATCGATTAAAGCAATGGACTCTTCGTTTTGGGCAAAATTTTCAAAGAATAGTTTTAACCGTTGTCATTAACTTTAAACACATTACCATTCTTTGGGTTCTCAATTTCAACTGCTCCATGAGGGAAAACATTTTTAACAATAAAAGGCCCAGCCCAACGAGACCGAAGTTTACCAGGAAAAAAATGCAATCTTGAATCATACAAAAGAACTTTTTGTGAAGGTTCAAAAGATTTTTTAACAATGAATTTGTCATGAAAAACCTTCATTTTTTCTTTGTAGATTTTAGAATTTTCATAAGCCTCATTCCTGATTTCTTCAAGTTCACTCAGTTGGAGTTTACGTAACTTGCAAGCATCATTAAAATTTGTGTTGAATGTTTTAATGGCCCAATAAGCTTTATGCTCAATTTCCACAGGCAAGTGACGAGGTTTTCCATAAACTAGTCTATAAGGAGACATTCGTAATGATGTTTTAAAAGCAGTTCGGTAAGCCCAAAGTGCATCACTAAGTCTTAAAGACCAATCTTTACGATTTGGGTTAACCGTTTTTTCTAAGATCTGTTTTATCTCCCTATTAGCTAATTCAACTTTTCCACTTGTTTGTGGGTGAGAAGGTGTAGAAATTTTATGGGTTATTCCATATTTCTTCATTAAGGTTTCAAATGGTTTATTACAAAAATGCGTACCCCCATCACTAATAATGGCTCGAGGAATTCCAAATCTACTCAAGATATTCTCTTTCTAGAATTTGACAACTGTTTTGTGGTCATTGTTTCGACATGGAGTTGCCTCGACCCATTTTGAAACATATTCTACCGCAACAAGGATATACACAAAACCAAATGATGGTGGAAAGGGTCCCATAAAATCAATACCCCAACAATCAAAGATTTCAACAACAAGAATGGGATTCAAAGGCATCATGTTTCTTTTTGAAATGGATCCCAATTTTTGACAATTTTCACATGTTTTGCAAAATGCATGTGAATCTTTAAATAAGGTGGGCCAATAAAATCCACATTGCAAGATTTTAGCAGTTGTTTTTCTAGATGAAAAATGTCCTCCACATGCTTCAGAATGACAAAAGTTAATGACACTACTTACCTCATTGTCGGGTATGCATCTTCTCATTATTTGGTCTGGACAATATTTGAACAGATATGGGTCATTCCAGTAAAAATTTTTCACCTCGGTTAAAAATTTTCTTTTGTCTTGAGCATTCCAATAAGGTGGCATTTTCCCTGTCGTAAGAAAATTTACAATGTTAGCAAACCAAGGTACAGTAGCAACGGAAAATAAAAATTCATCAGGAAAAGAATCATTGATAGGTGAAGTTTCAATTAATGTCTCTGTCGTTAGTCTTGAAAGATGATCAGCAACGACATTTTCAGCTCCTTTCTTGTCCTTTATTGTGATGTTGAATTTTGGAGCAATAAGATCCACCGTATCAATCTAGGTTTTGCATCCTGTTTAGACATTAAATATCTCACAGCTGCATGGTCAGTGTAAACAATTATGGGAGAACCAATTAATAAGAACGAAATTTGTCCAATGCAAATACTACTGCAAGTAGTTCTTTTTCAGTTGTTGTGTAATTAATTTGCGCATCATTTAAAGTCCTACTTGCATAGTATATGACATAAGGCTTACCTTCTTTTCTTTGTCCTAAGACAGCACCAAGGGCATAGTCACTTGCATCACACATCAGTTCAAAAGGCAAGGACCAATCAGGAGATTGCATAATTGGAGCAGTTGTTAAAAGCCCAATTAGTGTATCAAAGGCATTTTGACATTCTTGAGTCCATTTAAAGGAAGTATCTTTTATTAAGAGATTACAAAGAGGTTTAGATATAGCACTGAATTTCTTATGAACCTCCTATAAAATCCAGCATGCCCTAAGAATGAACGGACCTCTTTAACTGTTTTTGGTGGAGGCAAATGGGAAATTAATTTCACTTTTGCTTTATCCACTTCAATTCCTTTAGAAGACACCACATGACCTAAAAAAATTCCTGAAGTGACCATATAATGACATTTTTTCCAATTCAAAATAAGACCTTTTTTTACACACCTTTTTAGGACTTTTTCTAAATTTTCAAGACAATTATCAAAAGAGTTTCCAAAGACAGTTAAATCATCCATGAAAACTTCTAAACAATGCTCAACCATGTCACTGAAAATGCTTAACATGCATCTTTGAAAAGTTGTTGGGGCATTACAAAGTCCAAAAGGCATTCTCCTAAATGCAAAAGTGCCAAAGGGGCACGTAAATGTGGTCTTTTCTTGGTCTTCAAGTGCAATGGGGATTTGATAGTAGCCTGAGTATCCATCAAGAAAGCAGTAGTAGGGGTTTCCTGCTACTCTTTCAAGAATTTGGTCAAGGAAGGGTAAGGAAAAATGGTCTTTTCTAGTGACAGCATTTAATTTTCTATAATCAATGCACATCCTCCAACTAGATGAGACACGAGTTGGCAATAATTCACACTTTTCATTTTTAACTACTGTAATGCCAGATTTCTTAGGTACTACTTGTGTAGGGCTTACCCACTTACTATCAGAAATAGGATAGATAATTTCCACATCAAGTAGTTTAAGAATTTCAGCCCTAATGACCTCTTTCATGTGTGGATTTAATCTCCTTTGAGGTTGTTGAGATGTTTTGGCATTTTCCTCTAAATGTATTCTATGTGTGCAAATTAAAGGGTTAATGCCTTTTATATCTTTAAAAGTCCACCCAATTGCATTTTTATGCCTTTTAAGCACTTCTATCAACTTACCTTGTTGCTCGCATGTGAGGGATAAAAAAATTACCACCGGATATGTCTGATTCTCCCTAAGATATGCATATTTCAGTCCTTCAGGTAAAGGCTTCAATTCTAACTTAGGAGCTTCCTCTTCCTTGTTTTCATTCATTTGCCCCAATTCTTCAAATCTTGATTTTGAGCCTTTTTCATCACCTGTGCACAATCCAATAAAGAACATATATCAGAAAGATCAGACTCTAGTTCCATGCTTGATTCTAATGAATTCACTAGACAAGTTTCCAAAGGGTCAGAAGAACTCCCTTTTTGGATGTGACCTTCCACAATAGATTAGATCATATTAGCCTCCTCAATTTCATCTTCTTCTTCATGTGGTTGTTTGCACATATTGAAAACATTAAGTTCCAATGTCATGTTCCCAAACGATAGCTTCATGACTCCATTCCTGCAATTAATCAAAGCATTAGAGTAGCTAGAAATGGATGCCCTAAAATGACAGGAATTGAATTACATACTTCCACTAGTTATGTGTCCAAGACAATAAAATCCATTGGGTAAATGAATTTATCGACTTGAACTAACACATCTTCTACTACTCCTCTTGGTACTTTAATTGATCTATCAGCAAGCAAAAGGTCACAGAAGTCGGTTTTAACTCACCTAAATTGAGTTTCTGAAAAACCGAATATGGAAGCAAATTCACACTAGCACCAAGATCAAGTAAAGCTTGTTTAATTTTATGCTCTCCAATAACACATGAAATTGTAGGACAACCTGGATCCTTGTATTTCACTGTATTATTATTTTGAAGAATAGCATTTACTTGCTCAGCTAGAAAGGCCTTCTTTTTCACATTCAGTTTTCTTTTCACAGTGCACAAGTCTTTCAAAAATTTAGCGTAAGCAGGTACCTGTTTGATCACATCAAGCAATGGAATGTTGACCTTTACCTGTTTAAAAATTTCAAAGATTTTAGAATTTTGAGTTGGCTTCTTTTGTGTGGCTAATGCTTGAGGAAATGGAGGCACAGATGAGGATTTGGTTTCCTCTTCACTAGGTGTTGGTTTGGCAACCTCTTCCTGCCATTTAGAGATCGATTCTTCTTCTTTCTCACAAGGGTTAGGAATATGTTTTTCAACAACCTTACCATTGCAAAGGGTCATGACTGACTTAGCTTGGTCAAAATAACGGTTATTTGAACTCCCTGCATTTGAGTTAGATTGATCCTTGGGGTTTTGCAATGTTTGAGAAGGAAATTTTCCCTTCTCTTGGATGCTAAATGTAGATGCAAATTTTGTAAGAGTTTCTGACAAATTTGCTAATGTTTGAGAAGTTTGACTATTGAAAGTCTCTTGCTTTGCAATGAATGAATGCAATATTTCTTCAAGGTCATTCCTAGGAGGAGGAACATATGCATGATCATGAGAATTTTGAAAATTTTGTCTTGTTTGAAAAGGAACTTGTGAAGATTGTGCATGATTGTCATTTTTCCAACTAAAATTTGGGTGATTTCTCCAACCAGGGTTGTAGGTTTGTGAATATGGATTGTGATTTGGCCTTTTGAAAGTGTTCAAGGCATTGGCTTCTTCATGGAGACATTCCATAAAGGCAGGCAAAGTTGGGCAATCATCAGTAGAATTGTCATTGTCATCACAAATGTTACAAACATTTTCTTGAATAGATTTCAATTGACCACTCTTTTTCATCTCTAAAGCCTCAACTTTTCTAGCTAGGGATGCAAATTTGGCTTGAAGGTCGTGGTCTTCCCTAAGGTTGTAAATGCCTCTATTGGGTGTCGAGGTTGGGGCCTTGCTTGGTACCTCGTAGGTGCCAGCAGTGTCCCAATTTTGTGCCTTTTCTGCCAAGGAATCTAGGAAGTCAAGTGCTTCCTCAGGGTCTTTTTCTTTAAATTCTCCATTACACATTAATTCTACTAGTTGCCTATCTTGAGGTGTTAACCCTTCATAGAAGTGTACAACTATTCTCCAAGTTTCAAAACCATGGTGAGGACAGGTACTAAGTAGTTCCTTTTACCTATCCCAACTTTGGTAAAGGGTTTCCCCTTGTTTTTGAGAGAAATCAGAAATTTGTCTTTTAAGAGAATTCGTTCTATGGGTAGGAAAAATTTTTTTCAAAAATTGTTGTTTCATCTCATCACATGAACTAATAGAATTCGACCTCAAATTTTGTAGCCATGTTCTAGCTTTATCTTTTAAAGAAAAGGAAAAAGCTTTAATCTAATGGTGTTTATGCTACAATTTGGGTCAGTGTAGGAGCTACATACCTCTTCAAAGAGTTTTAAGTGCGAATATGGGGTCTCCATGTCAAGGCCATGAAAAGTGGGTAGAAGTCGAACAAAACTTGGTTTGAAATTGAAATGGATTGAATCTGGAGGAGAAACTACACAAGATGGTGCACTAGTCCTTACCGGATTCATGTAGTCTCTAAGGGTTCTTCGTTGGTTTTGATTATTTTGTTGGGAACGGTTGTCCCCTTCATCCGTGAATCCTTCCACATGATTGTCGGCCATGTTTTCTAAGGAAGATGATGTTTTTCTAACAAGTCTACCACTAGATGTTCGTGACCAAATTTTCATGCAAGGAAGAGAGAAGAAAAGATGAACACACAAGAAAAGAAATTAAGATCTAAGATGAGAAAAGAGAACACTTACAATTTTGCACGCCAATTTTTACCTTCCCCGGCAATGGCGCCAAAAACTTGACACATCCGAAAATAGGATTGTCTCCCAAATATAGGAGTGTCGAAGTAATAAAACCCGGTAAGACAGGGGTCGATCCACGAGGAAGGGAATTTAAGCGTTACAAATTATAAGCTAAACAAATGTGATATGGATGATTCAAAGAGGTGACCTGATAATATCAACAAGTATGTAAGATGGTAGGTGGTATTACAGACCATTCAAATATAAAACAAAAAGCAAGAGGAGGTAAAACCATCCATGGAAATAGGTGGTACAACCAACTATAGTAAATTAAAGAACAAATTCATAAGGTGGTAGAACCTACCATAGTAAATAAAATAAAAAGTTCATAAACAATAGAATAATTAAAATACAAGATGAATAAACACAATAACAATGAAGGCTAAGGTTAGGGGATCCGCCCTTGATATTTCAAATAAGGATAATTAACCCAATTTAGTTATATGAATTATATTTGTTTCATTACCAATATTTATACCACTTCTTGTAAATGGGTTCAAGCATCCAATGTGCCAATCACCATATGTCTACAACAAATCAAGGTTTCCTAACTAGATTCGTGTCGGTAAGGAAGAACCATACATCATCTAGAAAGGATCCAAGCATTTGATGTGCCAAGGATTGTCGACAATGGATCAAGACCTCCACTTTATGAGTGTTGTCAAGATTGATTAAGAAATTAAATATAAATCATATTGAATAAACATTATAAGATTAAGATTATTAAGCACATATTAAGGGTTATAGAATCCTTATTCTCATATCAAAGGTTTCACCCTTTCACCTTAGCAAAAGAGAAATTAGAAGAACATTATAATAGAAAGAAAATAAAATGCAAGAAAAAAGAAATTCATTAATAACAAAAACACACAAAACACAATACAAGATCCTAGCCAAAGCCAAAATGTTCCAGCCAAGGCCAAGATGCCCTAATGGGTCACAAGGCACCTCTATTTATAGATACATCCAGGGGCAAACTTGTCAAATTAAAAGGGCATAATTGTCAAATATTAGTTGTAAATATCTTTGACAATTGGGATCATTAGGCACCGACTTTGACCATCATTTTTGACATCGAAATGTTGAGAATTTTAATCACATGTCTTCATGAAAGTTGTAGATATTTCTCTCAGCTTTCTAGAAAATATTGATTTACACAATTTGGATATGTATTTTGAGAGATACGGTCCAAATACTAAGGCCTGATCAGACTGGGCTGAGACTATAGATGGGTTCACTTCAAGCCCAATTTTGGTCCACTAAGAGCCCGAATTTGATGATACTTGTGAAATGCAATCTTGTAGATAATTGAATCAAATTTCCAAAACATTAAAATTTGAACCATTCTGATCTATAAATAGAGAGTTATGCCCATTTTATCAAACCTATAACAAAACCAAAATTAAGAGGAAGTTAATTCCGAAGATGCAAAGACTACAAATATGCTTAAGTTGAGGAATTTAATGACACTATTAATGCAATATGATAAACTAAGCTCTTATTAAACATACATATTTAAGTGTTCATCGGCATTCATTCATGGTTCCATGAGGTTTCAAGTTGATGTTATTCTAATAATGGAGAATTTATATCCATAGACATGCAATTCAACATGGGTTTTGGATATTCATCCTATTGAAAATTTCTAGAGTGAAAAATAAAAGACAAAATAGGAGGGAGGAGAGAATTCTGCTCTCAAGATGTACCCTTCTAGATTTAAAGTAATAAAACTCCTAACAATCTTTATACTAGAAAAGACTTCTCAAATTCTCGAGCTTGTCTTCAAGAGGGAGAAAAGATGATTGTATTCGACAACAGGTGTGCCTCGCAAAGTGAGAAGAGGGGTGTTTATATAGGAGAGGGTAAAGATGAAAAAGGAAGAAACAAAACAAAAAACGAAGGTTCTTAATGCTAATTTTTGCAAATACACCAAGAAGGGCCGGCCGGCCATCTCCAAATGGCCAAGCAGCTATCTGATAGCCGATCAGCCATCACCCAATAGTCGGATAACTATCCTAGATAGCTGAGCAACTGTTTGATGTCTGGCCAGTCACTATCTCTTCGACCCCTTCCTTTTTTTGTCATCCTTAGATATAGTTCCTTTAAACCTTTGTTCCTTCGATCACACATAACTTCTTGGATTCAACTTCGATTTACGATCCATAAATGTTTTCAAAAACTAGACATTCATAACTTTGCAACGATATATTTACTTGGATTAATTTCTGCGATTTTTCAAAGTCACATGTTAATTTTCAAGGCTCTTCACCAATTGCTTCTCATTCTTCTCTTCCTGACTCTCAAGGGCATTTTAGTCATTTTTTTGCTCAACATTCATATTAATTTCATCATCGGGCCTAAAAAATTCAGTGTCTATAGTAGGTTTATAATATGAAGGTTGGCCCAATAATTTACTTATCATCAAGAATTGATGTGCAAAAGAATGCCAGATGGGATGCAATTAAAGTGTGTCAATGGGAAAGAAGCTAGAAGGCTCATGGAGGAAATCCATAGTGTTGTATGTGGACCATATATGAATGGGCTAATGTTTGCAAAGCAAATAATATGAAAAGGCTTTTACTAGCTAACCACGGAGACAGATTATGTCCAATTTGATTCACCAACCACCTTTGAAGCTACAAGGAATGATAGCACCATGGTCCTTTGCTGCATGGGGCATTGACATTATAGGAAAGATAAGGCTGTTAGCCTCTAATGGATATCGATATATGGGGGTGGCAATTGACTACTTCACTAAATGGATAGAAGCCGACTCCTACAGTAAATTGGGGGCAAAGCAGATGGCGAAGTTGAATGAGAATCACGTCATCACTGAAAATGGGGTTCGCTTTTAGGCTGAGACTTGTAGACATTAGATTTTTGAGGCTGGATTAAGGAGTGAAGATGAATCTCAAGCAAAGAAAATGATCAAAATGCCCTTGAGAGTCAAGAAGAGAAGGGTGAAAAGAAGTTGGTGAAGAGTTTGAAAAACTGACACATGACTTTGAAAAATCACAAAAATTAATCTAGGAGGAATTGGTGATGAGTCATATACTGTTGCAAAGCTACAGATGTCTAGTTTCCATAAAAATTTATAGATTGCAAATCAGAGTTGAATTCCAAAAGTTATGTGCGATCGAAAGAGCAAAGGTTTGAAGGGACTGCATCGAAGGATGATAAAAAAGAAAGGGGCCGAAAGAGGATCGGTCGGTTGGCCATCAGACAACCGCTAAATTGTCCAAGACAGCCACTGAGCCATTTGAAAGGTGCCTGGCTATTGGCTAGTGGTCAGGTGTCCATTATATGGCCACCCGACTATTTGAAGATGGCCGCCCAGCCCTTGTTAGTTTATTTCTAGAAATTTGCTTAGAAAACTTCCTTTTTCGTTTGCAGCCCTCTCCTATATAAACCCTACTCCCTCCATTTTGTAATTCACACCGACTGTTAAATATAATCATCTCTTTCTCCCTCTTGAAGACATGCTTAAGAATTTGAGAAGTCTTTTCTACTATAATTTTTTAGGTGTTCTATTGCTGTAAACCCGAAAAGGGTACGTCTTGAGAGCAGAATTCTCTCCTCCCTCCCATTCTCTCTTTTTTACTTGCTTAGAAAAAGCATGTCTAGGACTTTATTTTTATGCTT
The DNA here is from genome assembly GCA_013180625.2 of Boswellia sacra. Lineage (NCBI taxonomy): Eukaryota > Viridiplantae > Streptophyta > Magnoliopsida > Sapindales > Burseraceae > Boswellia > Boswellia sacra. The sequence goes on along the minus strand of SNVD02012703.1, from coordinate 37,525 downwards.
AGAAGCATGATTAGGGCTATTATGAATTGTTCTAACCCAATTTGTTTTACAAGGTGGAAATACTTGCTAAGGTAAGTCATCTTTCCTTTCTTTATTTAGAAACATGCCTTGGAATTTAATTTCTTCGCGAATGCTTAGAAATATGCTAAGGAGCACATGATTAGAATCATGCTAAGTAAAAACTTATTTCCTTTGATGAATGCTAGGAAATGGCATAGAATAGGTAGAATTACCATTTAACCCTTGAATGCTATATTTGGTAATTGTTTGAATTAGGCTAGAATATGCCATGAATGCCATGAATTCAGCTAGAATATGCCAGGAATGATATGTTAGGCTAGAAATTCCATGAAAATTTGATACAAATTATGCTAGAATAGCTATAGGTAGAATTACCATGATAGAATTTATCAAAATCTAGGCTAGAATACCATGATATTAGATTATGGCTTTGTTTGATCGTTTATGAATGTATCATGATTAGAAGTATGATCGTATGATGTCATGAAGTAATCGTAGACTCACATTGATAGTGAGGGACCATCACTTAGAATAAATATTCAAATACATGAATGTATGGAATGTTTTATTTTTATTGTTGAATAACAATTTTTGTAATCCTCTCCCCTTCCCCTATGTATGACGGAAACATAATTTGTTCTCCTCCCTGTTGTTTTGTTTAAATATACAGTTGTTTTGATTGAACGATCACTTAACATGCTTAATAAAGATAAAAATGAGAATGTGTGGATAAAATGAACCATTTAAGCAGACTAGGTAACAAACACGATATATTCTTATTAGGTATTTCCCAAGTGGAGGCTGAATTTACATCCGAGCAGGTCGAAAGACTCGTCTTTAACTTTTCGAATCCATCTCTAAAGGGATGAGGGTAGTTTAGGTCTCGAAGCAAAGGATCAAATTGCCCCCATTCATTCCCAATTGAATAATTGGGCAGCGACTCCATTCTCCAGACGTGCCCATGACTCGTTTGTGTTCCCTTAAGTCTGGAAAGAGGCTTTGACACAGTATAGTCGTAAGCGCTTTAGCGGGATGAAAGCCTTGTTCACAGTGGTGACTCCACTGGGGATGAAAGAAGTTGATTATGATAGGAATACCAAATCCTAATACCTCATGCTGATGTAATGAGTCCTTGCATCACTACACTTTTGCACACAGTGAGCACAAAATGCCTAAACTAGACATGTGGCATTGGCATTAGAAGTCTTTGGCTCTATTTGACCCTTAGGCGACTCATCTTGGTATCACCACCTTTGAGCATGTACTATTGATTTGGTACAAAAAGAGACTGGCCTAAGGGGGCATCGCTCGCTCGAAAGAGCCCAAACCATTGGACCCTTGAGACTCGAGCCTATGCAGATGACTTTAGAAATTTTTAATAGGATGAATATCCAAAGCCCATGTTGAAATGCATGTCTATGGATGTAAATTCCCCATGATTAGAATAACATCAACTCAAAACCTCATGAAACCATGAACAAATGCCACATGTCAAGTCACCCATAAAAGAACAAAATGGGAACAAGTTCCATGAGTTAAGGTTATGATGACGTTTTGAAAACCATGTTATGATAATCATGAAGAATCCAACATCAGCATGAATGTTAGAATTAGGAGAGAGAATCTCGCATTCTCACATCCCATGATGATGACTTAGGAATGAGGCCAAAAATCCTAGGAAAAGAGACTTGACCTTACATGTGTGGTAAGAATAAGGTTAGAAGGCTGAAAGCGTGTCTATGCCCTTGTATGAGCATGTATCATATCATGCATGCATGCATGTCATTAACACTTTTGTTTTGCAGCCATCATTGCTTGGGTTAGATAAGGTGGTCATTTGATAAGACAAGAAAATGAAATGGCATCACCCAACAACAGCAATGTAGAAATGATCCAATTGAGAGCTGACATGACCACGCTCTAGCAACAAATGGCCCTACTCATAAAGCTCTACAGAATGGGCCACACCGTATGAACCAATCTCCATTTAAGGGTAATAGTGGTGAAAATGGAGAGACAAGCCAAGATAGAGACAGGGGGAAAAGCCCAATCAATCAAGAAGAACCCAAATCGATCAAGCAATTGACCAAGGAGATGCAGAAGGTCTAATCCCTCTTGAAGAAGAAGGGTTTAAAAGGGGTCGAAGACCGAGACGACATTTTGCTCATGAGGGACAATGATTTGCCTCCCAAATTTTGCATGCCAAACTTGTCCAAGTTTAATGGTGAGGGTAATTCAAAAACACATCTAAGATAGTATGCAACCATCATGGCCATCACTCCTTTCTCAAAGGAGCACATATTGAAGTACTTCATACTATCCCTAGAAGATGATGTGGTAGTATGGTACCATGACCTCCCAAGAGAGTCTGAGAAGATTAGAAGGAGCTATCCGAACAGTTTGTAGAATAGTATCACCGTAACACCAAACTTGGGGTAACTTTGAGAGATTTGGAGACTACATGTCAAAAGCCCAACGAGACTTTCTCAAAATTCTAGTCCGTTTGGAGGGCCAAAGCTAGCAAGATGACCACGAGGCCCATGAGAAGGATCAAGTCTGTATGGTGATCAATGGAGCCCATGCCTTTATTAGTGATAGGCTTATAGGCTTTCCAATTAAAACATTCCAAGATTTGTGTGATTCGGGCATTCGAATAAAAGATTTGGAGGCTAGGCAAAGGAGAAGCAACAACAAAAATCAAGAGGAGTATGACCAATCTAGCAGGTCAAACAATTATGATGCATAAGTGCATGCTCGATAAAAGACTTGATTGATAATGGGAGAATTCCTAATTTAGAGAGGGAATAATGATGTTTTGAAATACTTTATCTTAAGAATGGTACAAGACTTGTGTATTCTTTTGATGATCATTGATTAATCGCAATACACATTGAAAATAGATTTTTGATAATACATGAGATTGTGTTGTTTGGATACTTGATTCCTTTCACTAGATGAGTTTGATTCTTGATTCTTCAACATTTGAGTATAATAGCCAGAATATAGAACTTTATATCACTTAGAGAAACTTTATGTGAATGATGCTTGGTGTTGAGATCTCATAAGACTCTAGAACCTATTTGATCACCACTCGAGGCGAAATCCTAGGCTTCACAACATAAGGGAAGTGATTTAGGCCTTCTTTAGATCAATTGAGTCTTGCAAGCCCATCCATGCTTACCGCACCGTCACTAGTATACCCTATTGAGCCTAATAAACCCTTTTCTTTTCAAATCACAAAATTTATCCTAAGTCTAGAAAAATTTTCCTTACACAGTACCCTTTACTCATAATATATGAACATTCTAGAAAAGAGCATTGAGAGCCATGCTTATGGGAGAATGAAAGGAAGTTGACAAGTTTTAGTGTAATTTTGAGCTCAAAGAAAAAAAAGAAAAACAAAAAAAAAACAAGAAAGAAAGAAAAGAAAAAAGAAGAAATAGAAAAGAAGAGTGTTAATCCCATTGCACATAAAGTATAGGGGCGTAGGCACTCAAAATAAAAAGCAAAGCAAACATAGTGGGTAAAAACTTAAAGTTTGATGGAAGAAGTTGATGCTCTCAATTAAAACCTAGAATGGTTGTTTGAATATGGATGAGATAACCTTATAGTTTCTTTTATCATACCTTGACCCTAGCCTATAATTATAAGCTTGATAAAGCCCTAATAATCCTTAATGTTTTGATGAGCCTACATTAGTGGAGAGTGGTATGAAAAGCGGGCTTATGATGGTCATTCTATCTTTAGAGATTGATCACTAGTTTTTATTTGCATAAAGCTATCCGAGTCTTAGTAAGTGAAGTATGATTGGCTATACACACACACGAAGAATCTCGAATGAAGTAATTTTGGCATTAAAGTCAAAATTATGAAAAATCACAATGTCAATGTATTACCTTTAAGCTATTGAACTTCAGAAATCTTTGAAGAATTTGAATGTTAATCAAATTAATACACAACTCACATTCAGCATTTCAACTTGTTATTGGAGGATATTGAGTGTGTTGAAAACATGTCAAAAAGAAGAAAATCCACCGATAGTTCCCATCAACAATGTCAAAGAAAGCAACTTTTCCACCAACAGTAAAGTAGCACGATACATGGAGTTAGCCATTTTGTCTAGCATGGATGTCTACAAAGAAGGAGGAATAATGCCTTTGAAGTTGGAAGAAGAAATTCCCTAAGACGATACTAAACTCTTCATACAGGAGGTAAAGAATTACCCATTCATCTTGAGAAGCGAAAAGAAGCAAAGGGCAAAGAGTTGCCCATTCATCTTGAGAAAGAAAATAAGCAAGAGGGTAAAGAATTGCCCTAACCATATAGAATTATCTCAATGATCTTGAAGAAAGTGTAAGAAATGGTGTTAGAATAGATAACCTCTTTTGTAGCCAAATGTAAAGAAAAAGCTTACTAAGTCAAAAACCTGAAATGGTAGCTTAGGAAAAATTAAGGCAAGCCTGCTAAGCTAAAAACTGGAAAGGATAGCTTAGACAAAAGTTAAGGCATGAAAGAAAAGAAGAAAAAGCCTACTAAGTTGAAAACCTAGAACGGGCAGCTTAGGCAAAAGTTAGGGTAAGCTCGCTAAGTCGTAAACCCAAAAAGGGCAAAATTTAGGGTTAGAAGAAAAACCTAAAGAAGCAAAAGACTACCACCAAACCTCTGACAATGATTAATCTTAACTCGATTCAATTCAATCCACGTCTCAGCTAGAATCAAGGGAACTGTTGTGAAACCTAGGCCCATATGACAAATGATGATCACAAGATAAAGGTCACCAAGACCATTTAGAGAGACCAATAGAGACCATGTAAGAAGAAAGAGTTGAAGAAGACAAAGCCAAATAGATATGCTCCTGTCCATCATCTCAAGCAAAGGCATGATGGAAGATAATGTCACTTTACCGCTTTTGGTATGAATGCCCATGGTAGAAATAGGGAAGTCGAAGAAGTGGGCAAGATCTAACATTGATGGTGTCTTAACAGTCGACAGAATGATGCTTCCAGAACTAGGTGAGTAACAACTAAGTATGGTAGAAAATCCCTCATACAAGGGGTAAAGCTCTTGCCCATTAAAGCGGAAGATGTGATCATAAGGATCCTAGAGGGTCGTGCATTCCTTTAGAAAGAGGACGTTGTTAGCCCTAAGGCTATATGATAATTTTGATGATAACAATACACATTGATTCATTGAGATTTACTAATATATTTATTTATGTGCAAGAATAAGATTATTGAAATAATTATAAAATCAAGAAGGGGTTTATTAAAATGAAGTGTTGAAGCTTAGGAGAAGACTACATGTTAAAGGCATCAAAGTTTAAGTACAAGTTTGATTCAAGGATGTGATATATGAGGCAATGTTCATCAATGGGCATATATTTCTCTACAAATGCCCAAATTACATGATTATTGAGCCTTTGGAAAGCTTACTCAATTTATAACATTTCATATGTTTTAAAGAAATTCAAATTTTAAGTGTAAGATCGTCCAATCATCATGCAAGTTGAAAGACAAATGGAAGCAGCTGACATGAGCACCGAATACTCTTTTGGACATATCTTGAGCTAGAAAAATCAAATGACTTGATTCTTGTGGCATTAGAAAGATGACTTAATGGGTCACATTTCATATTTTTTGAATAAATTCAAATTTCAAATAGAAGGCCGACATAATTGACATACAATTCGGTGGACTGACACAGAGAAGAAAATCAACTCACATGAGCACCAAATGGTGTTTTGGCCATATCTTAAGATAGAGATATCCAAATTCTTTTATTCTTAATGTTTTGGAAAGCTTATTCAAATATGAAGATCTTTTAAGTTTCGAAAAAATTCAAATTTCAAGCGGAAGGCTGACAGAATTATCATTCAATTCGGTAGACTGACACATGGAAGAAAAATCAAGTCAAACTTTAGCACCGAATGGTTGTGTTGTGTCGGCCAATCTTGTGTGAGCTACAGATGGCCAAATGGTACTTGGTTTCTTGATGCGTTGGAAAAGCTTTTCAAATGTGCAGATCTTTTATGTTTTGCAGATTTTCAAATTTCAAACGGAACATTGACAAAAATGGCAGACAAGATTACGGTTTTTATGGTGGGCAGAAAATTTGGAGATGGCGTCTTCACTTGATTAAGTTCATCTCATTTGCCTATAAAAGGAGCCATTCTCCCATGCATTCAACAAGTGCAAGAGGAGCATTTTATCAAGCAAAAAAGCCAAGAGATATATCAAGTTTATAGAGCTTTTATATTCTTTATCTACTCTTTGAAGAGAGTTGTACTTTTGTTGTAAAAACTTTTCTTTGTTCTTATATTGTGTGAGAGTGAGATCTTCTTGTAAAGGATAAAAGATAACCTTGAGAGAACTCTTTCCTTGGTGAGGTTGTTCATCAAGAAGAACTCTTGTTGTGGTGTTATCAAGAGTTGAAGAAAAAAAGTCTTGGTGAAGTTGTTCATCAAGCAAGTTGTAAAGTATTCTACAACTTAGTGGAAAGCCTAGCTTGTGGAGGAGCTAGGAGCCCGTGGACGTAGGCAAGGTTTGCCGAACCACGTAAATTGAGTGTGCACTCTCTCTATCCCTATACTCTTTACATTTACTTGCACTTGAGATTATTTATTATTGCTATTCTCTTGATTGCATCTTAGATAACTTCTATTTTCATCTTCTTCACTTCTATTCTCAAAAGAAAAAGGGAAATAATTTTTATCTTTCAAGAAAAGTTTTATAAATTCGTTTTGATAAATAAAACCCAATTCACCCACCCCTCATGTGAAGGTTATGTCAACCTGGGTCAACAAGTGGTATCAGAGCCAAGGTTGCTCAATTTTTTAAATCTTAATCGATTTTTGAGCTATGACAACTTTTAATTCAACTTCATATGTTGAGGAACTTTCTATCTCTAGACCTCCATTTTTTAATGGAAGTGATTACTCTTATTAGAAAACTAAAATGAGTATTTTCTTGAAATCTTTTGATTATAATTTGTGGTCTATTGTTTTGGAAGGACCTTTTCGAAATGGAGAAAAAGCGCGTAAAGAAACCTAAAGAGTTTAGTGAAGATGATAAAAGAAATTGAGTTTAAATGCTAAAGCTATGAATGTGTTATATTGTGCTCTAGATAGAAATGAGTTTAATAGAATATCTACTTGTTCTACGGCACAAGAAATATACCACACACTTGAAGTAACTCATGAAGGAACTAGTCAGTTAAAGAATCCAAAATTAGTATGCTAGTTCATAGTTATGAGCTTTTTAAGATGAAATCGGATGAATCAATTTCTAAAATGTTTACTAGATTTACGGATATTATTAATAGTTTGAAATCTCTTAGTAAATCTTATTCTAATGTTGAAATGGTGAGAAAGATTCTTAGGTGTCTACCAAATCTTGGGAGCCAAAGGTGACGGCAATTCAAGAAGCAAAGGACCTCACCAAACTACCATTAGAAAAACTTATGGGTTCTCTCATGACTCATGAAATCACCTTGAAGGAGAATGAAGAAGATTCCAGAAAAAGAACAAAATATCGCTCAAATCTCAACAAAGAGAGATGAGTCCAACGATGAAGGAGATGATGAAGATCTGCATTCATCACAAGAAAAGCTAAAAAGGAGATTAGAAGAAAACCAAGGATTCAAGAAGAACTCTAGAAGGGCAGTACAAAGGGCCAAAGTCAAGCAAGATAAGAAAAAATGAATTCAAAGTCATTTGTTATGAGTGCAAGAAACCGGGACAAGTAAAGATGGATTGTCCTTACTTCAAGAGTCAAAACAAGAAATCCAAAGCAATGAAAGCCACAAATTGGGATGATAGTGAAGCTAGCTCCACCGAAGAAGAAGATTGCGAAGTGGAAAACATGTGCTTCATGGCTTTAAGTGAAGATGAGGTAAGTATTCTAAACTATGATCCTAAACTTTCATATGATGAATTACTTGAAGCATTCAAAAATTTACATGTGCAAGTTGATAAGCAAAATTCAAAAAATCAATGCTTTCAAAAAGAACGTCAAAATAATGTTATCCAATAGAAGAGTTGGTGGAAATAAATGAATCTTTAGAAAATGAAAATGAAATTTTAAAGCAAAAAGATTTTGAAAGTTTGGAAAGTCAAATACATTTATTAAAAACTGAAAATGACATTTTAAAACAAAGGATTTTGATAAATTGGAGAAACAAAATGCTATTTTGAAAAAGGAAAATAATGACTTAAGAAATATTGTTGATAGTTTACAAAAAGCACAAAAAATTTGAATTCTATGTTACAAAACCAAAGGTGTGTTTTTGATAAAAGAGGTTTAGGATATAAAACTCATAAAAATCAAAAGTATTTTAAAATTATTTTGCTCATGCATCTTCTAGAAATAATCCTAATCATTCATGTACTTATTGTGGAAGAAAAGGACACAAAGTACATTCTTGCTATATTAAGAGAAATCCTAAGTTGAAACAAATATGGGTTCCAAAAAGTACCATAACTAACCCCCAAGGACCCAAGAACTTTTGGGTACCAAAAGTTACTCCTATGAATGTGATTGTAGAGACAAAGGAGTGGCAAACACAAGTGGTACCTTAGATTTTTTTATGTGGATGCTCAAGGCATATGACCGGAAGATGCCTCCAAATTTTCAAGATTAATCATGAAGAAAGGGAGGATATGTAGACCTTCGGTGATAATGCAAAGGAAGGGTAATGGACAGTGTATTGTTTTCTTGTTTGAGTTTTTCTTGTGTGTGTATTGGTAACCCTTCTTCACCTATTATTAAAGATGTTTTGCTTGTTCATGCTTTGAAACATGATTTGATTAGCATTAGTCAATTATGTGATAAGGGATATTTTGTTGCTTTTGAGCCTAATAGATGTGTGATTAAGGATGTTAGTAACAATAAGACATTATTTGTTGGTAATAGATGTGGTAATATTTATACAATTGATATTGATGTTAATGATCATGTAGAAAAATTGTTTCATTGTTAATGATGATGCTTGGTTATGGCATAGAAGGTTAGGTCATGCTAGCATGGACACAATTTCAAAAATTTCTAAAAATGATTTAGTTGATGGTCTTCCAAAAATAAAATTTGAAAAGGATAAGATTTGTGATGCTTGTCAATTTTGAAAACAAGTGAGAACTTCTTTTAAACAAAAGAAATTTATTTCAACAAATAAACCTCTACAATTACTTCATTTGGATTTATTTGGACCATCAAGAACTCAAAGTCTTGGTGGAAAGTATTATGTTTTTGTTATTGTGGATGATTATTCAAGATTCACTTGGGTGTTATTCTTGAGAACTAAAAATGAGGCCATACAAGCTTTTTCAAAATTTACAAAAAGAGACCAAAATCAAAAAGGGCATTCTATTGTATCCATTAGAAGTGATCATGGTGGTGAAGCAGACAATGTCGCGTTTGAAAATCTTTGTGGTGAAAATGGTTTTGAACATAATTTTTCCGCACCTAGAACTCAACAACAAAATGGTGTTGTTGAGAGGAAAAATAGGACTATCCAAGAAATGGCTAGGACCATGTTACTTGAAAATAATTTGCCAAATATTTTTGGGCCGAAGCCGTTAATACCGCATGCTTTATAATCAATAGAGTCCATATTAGAGCTTTAATAAAGAAAACTCCTTATGAACTTTGGAAAGGAAAAAAACCCAACATTGGATTTTTTAAAGTTTTTGGATGTAAATATTTTATTTTAAACACTAAGGATAACCTTGGAAAATTTGATGCAAAAGCCGATGTTGGAATTTTTGTGGGCTACTCCAACCATAGTAAAAGCATATAGAGTTTTTAACAAAAAGACTCTTACTATTGAAGAATCTATGCATGTTGAATTTGATGAAACTAATGTTATTTCTTCAAAGAATTTAGATGATGATATTGTTGAGGTAGAAAGGCAAATCAATGAATCAAGGCTTGATGAAAAGAGCCAAGATGAATTACAGCTTCAACAAGAAAAGCTTGAGGAAGTAAATGATTCTTCCCAAGAATTACCAAAGGAATGGAGGTATGCACAAGCTCACCCTAAAGAACTCATTATTGGTGAACCATCACAAGGTATGAAAACTAGATCTTCTTTTAAGAACTTTTGTAATCATTTTGCTTTTGTCTCTCAATTTGAACCAAAATCTTTTAAAGAAGCCAAAAATGAGGAAAATTGGATTTTGGCTATGCAAGAAGAATTGAACAAATTTGAGGAAATCAAGTTTGAGAATTAGTCCCTAGACCTAAATATGACTAAACCCCTTAGTCAAGATAGATTTTGCATAATTAGAAGAGAATTAGGCATGTTGGATATGTCTTAATTTTGCTTTAATATGATAATCTTTGAATGTTAGCATATGTTAAGGGGGAGAATATATTTATGGGGAGTAGTTAATTTGATTACATCTTTTTGATGATAACAAAAGGGGGAGAAATGGTTGGATCACTTATATTCATAACAAGTGCCATCTTTTTGCTTATTCTTGTTTTTATTTTCATTCTTGATTTTAGATATTATTTTTAAAGCAATCAATGGTTTGTCATCATCAAAAAGGGGGAGATTGTTAGCCCTAAGGCTACATGATAATTTTGATGATAACTATACACATTGATTAATTGAGATTTACTAACATGTTTATTTATGTGCAAGAGTAAGATCATTGAAATAATTTTAAAATCAAGAAGAGGCTTATTAAAATGAAGTGTTGAAGCTAAGGAGAAGACTACATGTTAAAGGCACCAAAGTTTAAGACCAAGGATTGACTCAAGGAATGTGACACATGAGTAATGTTCAATCAATTGGTCATATATATCTCTAAAAATATCCAAATGACTTGATTCTTGAGCCTTTGGAAAGCTTACTCAATTTATAACATTTCATATGTTTTAATGAAATTCAATTTTAAAGTGCAAGGTTGTCCAAATCATCATGCAAGTTGAAAGACAAATGGAAGCAGCTGACATGAGCACCGAATACTCCTTTTGACATATCTTGAGCTAGAAAAATCAAAATGACTTGATTCTTATGGCATTAGAAAGATGACTTAATGGGTCACATTTCATATTTTTTGAAGAAATTCAAATTTCAAATGGAAAGCCGACATAATTGACATGCAATTCGGTGGACTGACACAGAGAAGAAAAATCAACTCACATGAGCACCGAATGGTGTTTTTGCCATATCTTAAGATAGAGATATCCAAATTCTTTGAATCTTAATGTTTTGGAAAGCTTATTCAAATATGAAGATCTTTTATGTTTTGAAAAAATTCAAATTTCAAACGGAAGGCTGACAGAATTATCATTCAAGTCGGTGGACTGACACATGGAGGAAAACTCAAGTCACATGAGCACCGAATGGTGTTTTGGCCATATCTTGAGCTACAGATATCCAAATGACTTGATTCTTGATGCGTTGGAAAGCTTATTCAAATATGAAGTCTTTTATGTTTTCGAAGAAATTCAAATTTCAAACGGAACATTGACAAAAATGTCAGCAATATTAACGGTTTTTTATTGTGTACGAAAATTGTGGAGATGGTTCTTCACTTGATTAAGTTCATCTCATTTGCCTATAAAAGGAGCCATTCTCCCATGCATTCAAGTAGAGCAAGAGAAGCATTTTATCAGGCAAAAAGCAAGAGAAATATCAAGTCTAGAGAGCTTTTATATTATTTATCTACTCTTTGAAGAGAGTTATACTTTTTTTGTAAAAATTATCTTTGTTCTTGTATTGTGGTGAGAGTGAGATATTATTGTAAAGGATAATAGTTATCCTTGAGAGAACTCTTGTTGTGTGTTAACAAGAGTTGAGGAAAGTTGCCTTGGTGAGGTTGTTCATCAAGAAGAACTCTTGGTGTGGTGTTATCAAGGTTTGAAGGAAGTTGCCTTTGTGAGGTTGTTCATCAAGAAGAACTCTTGGTGTGGTGTTATCAAGAGTTGAAGGGAGTTGCCATGGTGAGGTTGTTCATCAAGAAGAACTCTTGGTGTGGTGTTATCAAGGGTTGAACGAAAAAGTCTTGGTGAGGTTGTTCATCAAGCAAGTTGTAAAGATTTCTACAACTTAGTGTAAAGCTTAGCTCGTGGAGCTAGGAGCCCGTGGACGTAGGCAAGGTTTGCCGAACCACGTAAATTGAGTTTGCACTCTCTCTATCCCTTTCCTCTTTACATTTACTTGCACTTGTGATTGTTCATCATATTTATTCTTTTGATTGCATCTTTGATAAATTCTAATTTCATCTTCTTCACCTTTTTTTTCAAAGAGAGAGTGAACTAATTTTGATCTTTCAAGAAAAGTTTTCTAAATCCGTTTTGATAAATAAAAACCCAATTCACCCCCCCTCTTGGGTTGCCATACCTGGGTCAACAAGTGGTATCAGAGCAAGGTTGCTCAATTTTTTTTAATCTTAACCGATTTTGAGCTATGGCAACTTTTAATTCAACTTCATATGTTGAGGGACTTTCTATCTCTAGACATCCATTTTTTAATGGAAGTGATTACTCTTATTGGAAAACTAGAATGAGTATTTTCTTGAAATCTTTTGATTATGATTTGTGGTCTATTGTTTTGGAAGGACCTTTTGTTCCTACCAAAATTGAAAATGGGGAATGCATGCTTAAAGAACCTAAGGAGTTTAGTGAAGATGATAAAAAGAAATTGAGTTTGAATGCTAAAGCTATGAATGTGTTGTATTGTGCTCTAGATAGAAATGAGTTTAATAGAATTTCTACTTGTTCTACGGCACCAGAAATATGGCACACACTTGAAGTAACTCATGAAGGAACTAGTCAAGTTAAAGAATCCAAAAATAGTATGCTAGTTCATAGTTATGAGCTTTTTAAGATGAAATCGGATGAATCAATTTCTGAAATGTTTACTAGATTTACGGATATTATTAATAGTTCGAAATCTCTTGGTAAATCTTATTCTAATGTTGAAATGGTGAGAAAGATTCTTAGGTGTCTACCAAAATCTTGGGAGCCAAAGGTGATGGCAATTCAAGAAGCAAAGGACCTCACCAAACTACCATTAGAAGAACTTATGAGTTCTCTCATAACTTATGAAATCGCCTTGAAGGACAATGAAGAAGAAGATTACGAAGTGGCAAACATGTGTTTCATGGCTTTAAAAGAAAATGAGATAAGTATTCTAAACCATGATCCTATGCTTTCATATGATGAATTACTTGAAGCATTCCAAAATTTACATGTGCAAGTTGATAAACAAAATTCAAAAATCAATGCTTTCAAAAAGAAGTCAAAAATCATGTTATCTCATAGAAGAGTTAGTGGAAATAAATGAAGCTTTAGAAAATGAAAATGAAATTTTAAAGCAAAAAGATTTTGAAAGTTTGGAAAATCAAATACGTTTATTAAAAACTGAAAATGAGATTTAAAACAAAAGGATTTTGATAAATTAGAGGAAGAAAATGTTATTTTGAAAAAGGAAAATAATGACTTAAGAAATATTGTTGATAGTTTTACAAAAAGCACAAAAAATTTGAATTTTATGTTACAAAACCAAATGTGTGTTTTTGATAAAAGAGGGTTAGGATATAAAACTCATAAAACTCAAAACTGTTTTAAAAACTATTTTGTTCATGCATCTTCTATGAATAATCCTAATCATTCATGTACTTATTGTGGAAGAAAAGGACACAATGTGCATTCTTGCTCCATTAAAAGAAATCCTAATTTGAAACAAATATGGGTTCCAAAAAGTATTATAACTAACCCCCAAGGACCCAAGAACTTTTGGGTACCAAAAAGTTACTCCTTGAATGTTGATTGTAGAGACAAAGGAGTGGCAAACACAAATGGTACTTAGATAGTGGATGCTCAAGGCATATGACCGGAGATGCCTCCAAATTTTCAAGATTAATCATGAAGAAAGGAGGATATGTGACCTTCGGTGATAATGCCAAAGGAAGGGTAATCGGACATGGTGATATTGGTAACCCTTCTTCACCTATTATTAAAAGATGTTTTGTTTGTTCATGGTTTGAAACATAATTTGATTAGCATTAGTCAATTGTGTGATAAGGGATATTTTGTTGCTTTTGAGCCTAATAGATGTGTGATTAAGGATGTTAGTAACAATAAGACATTATTTGTTGGTAATAGATGTGGTAATATTTATACAATTGATATTGATGTTAATGATCATGTAGAAAAATTGTTTCATTGTTAATGATGATGCTTGGTTATGGCATAGAGGTTAGGTCATGCTAGCATGGACACAATTTCAAAAATTCTAAAAATGATTTAGTTGATGGTCTTCCAAAAATAAAATTTGAAAAGGATAAAATTTGTGATGCTTGTCAATTTGGAAAACAAGTGAGAACTTCTTTTAAACAAAGAAATTTATTTCAACAAATAAACCTCTACAATTACTTCATTTGGATTTATTTGGACCATCAAGAACTCAAAGCCTTGGTGGAAAGTATTATGTTTTTGTTATTGTGGATGATTATTCAAGATTCACTTGGGTGTTATTCTTGAAAATTAAAAATGAGGCCATACAAGCTTTTTCAAAATTTGCAAAAAGAGTCCAAAATCAAAAAGGATATTCTATTGTGTCCATTAGGAGAGATCATGGTGGTGAAGTAGACAATGTTGCATTTGAAAATCTTTGTGATGAAAATGGTTTTGAACATAATTTTTTTCGCACCTAGAACTCCACAACAAAATGGTGTTGTTGAGAGGAAAAATAGGACTATCCAAGAAATGGCTAGGACCATGTTACTTGAAAATAATTTGCCAAATATTTTTGGGCCGAAGCCGTTAATACCGCATGCTTTATAATCAATAGAGTCCATATTAGAGCTTTAATAAAGAAAACTCCTTATGAACTTTGGAAAGGAAGAAACCCAACATTGGATTTTTTAAAGTTTTTGGATGTAAATGTTTTATTTTAAACACCAAGGATAACCTTGGAAAATTTGATGCAAAAGCCGATGTTGGAATTTTTGTTGGCTACTCCAACCATAGTAAAGCATATAGAGTTTTAACAAAAAGACTCTTACTATTGAAGAATCTATGCATGTTGAATGTGATGAAACTAATGTTATTTCTTCAAAGAATTTAGATGATGATATTGTTGAGATAGAAGGGCAAATCAAAGAATCAAGGCTTGATGAAAAGAGCCAAGATGAATTACAACTTCAACAAGAAAAGCTTGAGGAAGTAAATGATTCTTCCCAAGAATTACCAAAAGAATGGAGGTATGCAAAAGCTCACCCTAAAGATCTCATTATTGGTGAACCATCACAAGGTATGAAAACTAGATCTTCTTTTAAGAACTTTTGTAATCATTTTGCATTTGCCTCTCAATTTGAACCAAAATCTTTTAAAGAAGCCAAAAATGACGAAAGTTGGATTTTGTCTATGCAAGAACAATTGAACCAATTTGAGGAAAATCAAGTTTGAGAATTAGTCCCTAGACCTAAATATGACTAAACCCCTTAGTCAAGATATATTTTGCATAATTAGAAGAGAATTAGACATATTGGATATGCTTAATTTTGCTTTTATATGATAATCTTTGAATGGTAGCATATGTTAAGGGGGAGAATATATTTAGGGGGAGTAATTAATTTGATTATATCTTTTTGATGATAACAAAAGGGGGAGAAATGGTTGGATTGCTTATATTCATAACAAGTGCCAATTTTTTGTTTATTCTTGATTTTATTTTCATTCTTGATTTTAGATTATATTTAAAGCAATCAATGGTTTGTCATCATCAAAAAGGGGGAGATTGTTAGCCCTAAGGCTACATGATAATTTTGATGATAACAATACACATTGATTAATTGAGATTACTAACATGTTTATTTATGTGCAAGAGTAAGATCATTGAAATAATTTTAAAATCAAGAAGAGGCTTATTAAAATGAAGTGTTGAAGCTAAGGAGAAGACTACATGTTAAAGGCACCAAAGTTTAAGAACAATGATTGACTCAAGGAATGTGACACATGAGCAATGTTCAATCAATTGGTCATATATATCTATACAAATATCAAAATGATGTGATTCTTGAGCCTTTGGAAAGCTTACTCAATTTATAACATTTCATATGTTTTAATGAAATTCAAATTTTAAGTGCAAGGTTGTCCAAATCATCATGAAAGTTGAAAGACAAATGGAAGCAGCTGACATGAGCACCGAATACTCCTTTGGACATATCTTGAGTTAGAAAAATCAAAATGACTTGATTCTTACGGCATTGGAAAGATGACTTAATGAAGAACATTTCATATGTTTTGAAAAAAATTCAAATTTCAAACATAAGGCCGACATAATTGACATGCAATTCGGTGGACTGACATAAAGAAGAAAAATCAACTCACATGAGCACCTGTCTCTTATACACATCTAGATGTGTATAAGAGACAGGAATCAATCTTAGATTCGATTCTTTTTGTAGCTTCTTTTATTTTTTGAAGAAATTTCAAATTCAAATGGACAAGGCTGACAAGAATATCATTCAAGTCACGTGGACAGACACATGGAAGAAAAATCAAGTCACTTGGCACCGAATGGTGTTTGGCCAGATCTGAGCTACAGAATCCAAATGACTTGATGTCTAATGCGTGTTGGAAATCTTATTCCAATTTCCAAATCTTTTATGTTTTGCAGATTTTCAAATTTCAAAAGGAACATTGACAAAAATGGAAGACAAGATTACGGTTTTTATGGTGGGCAGAAAATTTGGAGTTGGTGTCTTCACTTGATTAAGTTCATCCTATTTGCCTATAAAAGGAGCCCTTCTCCCATTCATTCAAGAACATCCATCAAGCCACAAATAAGGGAAATATCATTTTTAGAGAGCTTTTATATTTTTTATCTACTCTTTGAGGAGAGTTGTATTTTGTTATAAACAATTATCTTTGTTCTTGTATTGTGGTGAGAGTGAGATCTTATTGTAAAGGATAAAAGTTATCCTTGAGAGAAATATTTCCTTGGTGAGGTTGTTCATCAAGAAGAACTCTTGGTGTGGTGTTATCAAGAGTTGAAGGAAGTTGCCTTGGTGAGGTTGTTCATCAAGAAGAACTCTTGGTGTGGTGTTATCAAGGGTTGAAGGAAGTTGCCTTGGTGAGGTTGTTCATCAAGAAGAACTCTTGGTGTGGTGTTATCAAGAGTTGGAAGAAAAAGTCTTGGTGAGGTTGTTCATCAAGCAAGTTGTAAAGATTCTACAACTTAGTGGAAAGCTTAGCTCTGGAGCTAGGAGCCCGTGGACGTAGGCAAGGTTTGCCGAACCACGTAAATTGAGTTTGCACTCTCTCTATCCCTTTCCTCTTTACATTTACTTGCACTTGTGATTGTTCATCATTATTATTCTTTTGATTGCATCTTTGATAAATTCTAATTTCATCTTCTTCACCTTCATTCTCAAAGAAAGAGTTATATAATTTTGATCTTTCAAGAAAAGTTTTCTAAATTCGTTTTGATAAATAAAAACCCAATTCACCCCCCCTCTTGGGTTGCCATACCTGGGTCAACAAATAGTAGATGCACTTACCACTATCGGGTTAAAGCTTCATCCAAAATAGGGAAATATAGCTATAAACATCATATAGAAGGCTTCCTCTATGCTTGAAACTAACTATAGTTTTTGATTCCAACTCTCAAAAGAGACCAAAGATTGTCTATCCATTAAGCTTTGAAAGAAAGAAATATTTTAGGTAATTTAAAATAATTGAAGGACTATATGAAAACACTAGGGGGTTTGTATAAGCAACTTTCAAGAGGAATCATGACCAGATATTTGGGTCCAAACAAAGCTATCCAGAAACTCTAATAAATTCATTAGGAGAATTACAAAACAAAAGGGAAAGTCAATTTATACAGAAAGCTACAGATAGTAGGTTACTTTTGGCCAAAAATGAAAAAACAAGCTGATAAAGTGCAAATTACTTACCCAAGGTGCTATATAGGGTACCCAAAAGAAGAGGTATTAACAGTTCCATATGAAGAAGATTGGCGGGATCCAATTTTGAACTTCCTGATCTAGAAGGAGTTACCAGCGAACAAAAAAAGGGCACATCAAATTCGAAGAGATGCAAAAAGATATTTTCCATGGAAACATCTTATTAAGAAAGGGACTCAATGAGGAACACTACGATGTTTAAGTTCACACGAAGTTAGAAAAGTTATACGAGAAATACATGATGAAGATTGTAGGGAACATCAAGAGGAATATATAGAAAACTCCTAGACAAAGGCTATTTCTGGGAAGGAATGAAACAACAAGCAAAAGAATTCGTGAAGAAATATCCCACATGCCAGATACATGGCAATGTATTCCATAAGCATCCTATAACCCTACAAAACATAAAAGCCCCTTGGTCCTTCCATACTTGGGGGTTTGATTTAATTGGGCTAATTCACCCATCATCGCATGGGTATATTTGGATTCTTACTGCTAAAGAATACTTTAGTAAGTGGGTTGAAGCCAAAGCCTTCAAGAAAGCTTCAGGGGCTATAGTAGCAAATTTCATGAGAGAAAATATCATCTGTAGATATGGAATCCCATGCAAAATCATCTTTGATAATGGCACTCCATTTGTCAAAAAACAGGTTCATGCCATGTTAGAAGAATATGGAATCAAACATGTCTGGTCAACTCCATCTTTTCCCCAAGGAAACAAAAAAGCTAAAGCAATGAATAAAACACTGCTTAAAATATTCAACAAGATGATCTATAAGTATATAGAAGGATGGGATGTCCACTTGCTAGATGCTCTATGGGCATACAGAATAGCACTAAGAACACCAATTAGTTTTTCACCTTATTTGCTTGTATATGGAACAAAACCAATCTTACCAATAGAATTAGAGGTTCCTACAGCAAGAACTTTATTCTCTGATGATACAGAAACTAACAAACAAATGAGGAGAAAAGGATTGGAAACACATGAAGAAGAAAGGAAGATTACTCAAGATAGAGCACAGTTATACCAAAAAAGAGTAGCTTTGGCATATGCAAATTCAGTTTAAACAGAAACATCAGTGAACGGAGGTTAGTGCTTAAAGCAGCTGATCATGTTAGAAAAAACATGCCTCCTCCTTAAAAGTTTTCTCTATTATGGATTGGCGGATTGGCACTTTCATCATTAGGGAAGCCTATAACAGCGGGCACTTTCTTTTGATAGATATAGAAGGAAAAGACCTAATAGATCTTATCAATGGTAAGTGGTTAAAACTTTATTTTTATTGAGTAGTTTTGCAAAAATTAATAAGTGATGTTCACATTTTTTTCATTTTAATTATTGTAAGCAATGAAAGAGACAATAAAGTCAAATATTTCATAATATTTGATTCAAAATAGTTCTCTAGATAGAATGTGAAATAGTCTATAGGTGCAAAATAGTATCTTTACACCAGAAAACAAAAACATGTCTAGCAAAAACACAAAAATCAAACAACATAAGCATTTAAAATAGTTTATCATAAGCATGATGACCTTTCCAAGCTTCAGGAACTGTCACCAAGACATCTGGAGCAGACAAAGTAGCCAAAGAAGTCTTCTCTTGCTTCAGATTAGAGATTTTCTTTTTTAGATATGTTTATTGAGCTTAAAGAACAACAATGTCATTTTGTGCAGAACTTAATTGAGGGGTTATTTGAAAAAGCTTGTCATTTTTGTGATACAGTTTATAGAAAGCCCTAGTCAACTCATCAATGTGCCTTATAAGGAAGCCAACATCCAACTGTTGTTGCAGCAAATCCGTACGAGCAGCTCTTCAAGAAAGTAAGTCACCAAAACTCAAATTATCAAATGAAATGCTGGCCATACCTTTCAAAACACAACCTAGGATGGTCACTCATATTTCTTTCCATCTCTTTGGAAGAGTGCCACCATCTAGAATACTTGCATATTTGTTCTCAAAATTGTTCAAAGAGGAAATCAAGTCCACGAGCATATCCAGCCCTTGAAAAGGAGCCTTAAAAGCACAAGGCTTATACAAAATATTAATAGGGACATAAACAGGATCTTTGTCCTCATAAGAGGTCTAATACTCCTTGAATGTTTGTTAAACAATATTAACAGCTACAAACAGAGTCCGCAGAGGAGTAATAGAAGCAAAAAAGCACCTACAAAAACAAGAAAGAAGGTATAAGAGATTTGTTCAAAGAAGAACATAAAAGATAATATAGAATACTTACCAGAGAAAGGTTTTAGAGGGCTTGTGGTAGGAACAAATTTAGCCTTTTTTGTTTCATATTCTTATTTCTCAAGGGCTTTTCTCTTCCTTTTCAAGGTCTCAATCTCCTCTGATGCATAAAGACTCCTAAGAACTAAATTAGTATCATAAGCTCCATTATCAGTATCCTCTTTATCTTTTTCATGCATGGAATGCTCACTCTACGAACATTTTTTAGGCAAGACAGATACAGAAACAAAAAATAACTATACGGATGAGAGAAACATACTTGAGTAACTTGATGTTTGCTGACACATCCAAAAAGGATTATCTTCCAAGTACAGGAGTGTTGAAGTAATAAGCCCGGTGAGACCAAGGTCGATCCACGACGAAGGGGATTTAGTAGTACAGACTATAGAACAAGAGAATAAGATATGGATAATGTAAATAAATGACAAGATAATGTTAACAAATATAAGTAAAGATGGCAGGCGATACTACTGACCATTTAAATGTAAAACAAAAATAAAAAGTGGTAAGATCATCTATGAAAATAGGTGGTAAGACCTACCATAGCAAATAAAAGAACAAGTTCATAATCAATAAACAAGAATGATTAAAATACACAAGTAAGAAGAATTAATACAATAATAATGAAAACTATGGTTAGGGGATCCACCCTTGATATATCAAATAAGAATAGATAACCCAGTTATAACTCATTGGAATCCATCCACACATCAAAAAGGTTCCGATCGGAATGTATGTCATTTAAGCTTTTTTTAGTTATATGAATTATTTTTGTTTCGTTACCAATATTTATACCACTTCTTGTAAATAGTGCAAGCATCCAATGTGTCAATCACCATATGTCTACAACAAATCAAGATTCCTAACTAGACTTGTGTCGATAAGAAAGAATCATACGACATCTAGAAAGGATCCAAGCATTTGATGTGCTAAAGATTATCTACAATAGATCAAGACCTCCACTTTACGAGTGATGTCAAGATTGATTAAGAAAATAAATATAAAATATATATAATAAATAACAAAAGATTATGGTTATTAAGCACATATCAAAGGGTTAGAGGATCCTTATTCTCATATCAAGGGTTTCACCTTTTCACCTTAACAAGACATTATGAAAGAAAGAAAACCAATTGCAAGAAAAAAAATAATTTATTAACAACATTAAGAGAACAAAACACAAGAGAAAAAACACAGTAATAAGAGATCCTAGCCAAAGCCAAGATACCCTAATAGGTCACAATGCACCTCAATTTATGGATACATTCGGGGGTAAAATTGTCAAATTGTAAAGGGATCACCACAAGAAAAATGACCATGTTTGACGGTAAAAAAAACGACACCAATGGCACTGCCAAATATAGTCTATTTAACGGTCGGTCAAAACGCCAAATATATTAATGATCATATTTGTCACATAAAAGTGCCAAGTATAGTAACATAAAAACTGTAGAAAAATGCCATATTTGTCACTTTTTATCATCAAATTTGGTATCTTGTAATGGTTACATTTTTGAATTTCAACATATTTGGCGCTTTTTGCCTAATTAATATGGTTTTGTAACGGTTAAATTTTTTGAATTTTGTCATATTTGGCGCTTTTTGCCCGATAAATATGGTATATATGTAACGATAAAATTTTTTGAATCATATCATATTTGGCACTTTTTGCCCGATAAATATGGTTATGTAACGATAAAATTTTTTGAATCATATCATATTTGGCGCTTTTTGCCCGATAAATATGGTTTTATAAAGTTATTTTTTAATTTTGTCATATTTGGCGCTTTATATTTAAAAAAAAAGTTATCTACCCTTTTTATACATGAATATAAGCATTAATATAAGCCAAAATATGGAAGCAGTGAGAAAAGAAAAGAAACGAATAACCTAACAACGCTTTGGATCAAGTATTATGTTAATAGCTTGTTTCAGACAGTCATCCCATCAGCCAATATTCTGCATGTCAAAAGCAAGCAGGAAAATCCAAAATGATTCCATTTTAACACTGTTTATAGTAGCTACTAATATTAAGGCCATATATAACTCAACATCACTCATACTGTTCATCAAAGATGTTAGTATATCTCCAAGATAATCAGCAAATTCACTTTTAAGGGCACTTAGGTAGTGCAAACGACAAAAGCATATTTATATATGACATAAGCAGATTTACAATACTGATTATTTTAGCTAAATCAAATCATAAATCTAAAGCATATGAAGCAACAATCTACTAACACACCTGTAACTGAACCATAAATACATTATACATATTAATATACTGCACATCATAGAATTCCCTGAAATTAAGGGCTGCAACCTGCAAATATCAGAAAACAAATAAATAACAAAATACAGAAGTAAAATATAAATATACCTTCTCAAAATTAAGTCATTTTATAGAACCAAAAAAAAAACACCAAAAAATTGTACCTCCGTTAAACATTGGAGTGTGAGATTCCTATATGGTTTGAACCTGGTACGACCCTGTAGACTTATATAGACTGAATTGAGGATAACTGAGGATTTTGCTTATTGTTTTGTCATTTAGCCTAGATATGAAAAGAGACTAATGCAAACATGACAGTTAATGAAGCAAAAAAAGAAGCTAACCTTTGTTGATTTAAACAGTTCATCAAGAACTTCAGACAAAGTTGGGTGTGCATGAACGACATATTTTATATCCTGCTCGGTTTCAAAAAATAAGTTAGTTACCTTGTTGCTAAAAACATTCCATGAAATTTTAAGAAAAGCAACAGATTATAATAGCACTATTTCTAATCTCATTGCTGCACATCAAAGGTCAACAAATATAACAGGAGGTAGTGGCTCAAGAACAAATTTTTTCAGGTTCAAAATAATCTTTCCAAGTTCCTAGAATGAATCATGCTTTAGGCGAGGCACATAACATAGTAGTTTTGGCAAAGAATGCCCACTTGAATACGTGTCCCTAATGCAATTGCATTAGATGCTTCATGGATCAGGTCTGCAGCATGCAAGCCAAGAATATGAACTCCAAGATTTCACCATTGTCCGGTCTATATATTAACTGGATGAAATAACATGGCCAGTAACAAAGGAAGTTAGTGAGATATGAACAGACTCAAAATAAATTGAAAATTGGGGGTGTAAACTTGTTGAAAATATAAAGCGGTATCTGTAGGGTGATTTTCATGGTTGCAACAAAGATTAGCAATAAGACGAAAGACAATTGCATTTCATTTTAATACCTTATACTGATACAACAATATAAAGATCATAAAACTTCCGACACATTCTGGAGATCATGAATAGACTTATGTTCATTACCAATAACAAATGGTAACAAGAGAAAAGGAGGATATACCAAGTGGAAGAAAAAAAGCATTAAAGTGAACAGAGGGTCCTCAAAAACACAAAATAATTCTTTACCACCACTCGAATCTGTGTCACAAATCACACTAATTAATATGTTTTGAGTTTCCAGAGTTATCATCTCATTTTTTATTATTTTTTTGTCCCATTTATTATGCAAAGGAAAAGATTGTAAAATGTATATATTCATTTTCAAAGTGCCAATGATTACTAAGCTTAATGTAATAAATGGACTAAATTAATGCACCAATGACAATAAGAATCCTCCATATTTTTCCATCTTAGTCAATACATTACTCACATGAAAGTACCACAAAGTGTAGCACCTACAAACCCGGAACAGATAGACATGGAGCAAAGGCTAGTACGGGGATTTGGATTTTTGGTAAATGCAGATAAAATGAGCTTATTGGTTACAAGAAATGCAACACAAAAACTAGAACCTCAAGAATAGTTCAAAGCCTCTACTACCTAGTATTAGTAAAAGTTTAAACATAATTTTAGAATTTAATTACTTTGATTGTTCCGTCTCAGATTCAATTCTAGCCAATTTGTAAACTAAAAGCTAAACCAGGCTACTTAAACCAATAAGTCCAACAAGGTTTCACCAATTAGTAAGGGATGTACAAAATTCAAAAGTTATCATAAGCAAGAAATGATAGCAGAAACTGAAAACGGATGAAAACTTTAAATGCAATATAAAAACTAGAACCTCAAGAACAAAAACTCAATTACTCTAGACATTTCACGCATTCTACATAACAGTTTACACGTTGGTGGTTAAAAGTTGAAACATAATTAAACAAAATAAACACTCAAATTGTTCGGTCTCAATTTCAGTGCCAGTTAAACCATTAAGTCCATCAACCAGGTTTCATCAATTAGTTGAGAACATAGAATATACAAAGGGACCATAATCAAGAAATGACAGCAGAAACCAAAAACCTGTGAAAGGTATATTTCTCCTACAGCACTAGAAATTACACCAACAGTTTCTCTATGGACAAGTATGCTGGATAGCTTTAAAAACATGGATGGACATCAGTTTTTTATGCATAATTTTACATGGAAAAGCATAACTTGTATTACCTCTAATGTATCTTTGGGTTCCTTGGTCTTAGCATCAATAAGCTCAATAGTGACTAGTTTCCCATCCTTTGCTGGAGTGATCTATAAACAGCATAGTGAGGATCAATAAAATCCTCTCAAAGCAACCACTCACAGAACACACAAATATAGTACACAAATTACCTTTGAAGCAAATACTCCAATATGATAGTCGATTTTTCGAGGATTTATAAGAACCCTTTGAGCAAGCTTACCGATCTCAGGATCAAATCTAGGCATAAGCTGATCTAAAGCTTCAATGAAAGTAACCTGCATAAAATTTGCTAATTGCTTGGTTTCCTTCTTTCAATAAAAATACAAAACGTCAAGGTTACAACAAGATAAAGAAACAATGTTGGTGACAACAAAAATATCATTGGCATTAATTAAAAGATAGAGAATCTACTGATCGACCCAATCAAGGTTCTTATCATTGATGAATAAGTCCTTACTCATTCCAAAAGCTTCAATTACCAAAAGCAAAAAGAGGAATATGTCTGTATTAGCATGTTTGAGTTTAATCCACTTACTAGCCACATCAATCCTCTAAGAACATCTAGTTTACACTAGAAAACGCCCCATGCTTATATCTTGTATGCAAAACAGAGTCTTCTAAAAAGATATGTATGCCCAGAATGGGGACCACACATCCAATCAGAATCTGCAATTAACTACTGGCATGCTTCATAAGTCTTAGCATAGCTAGACCCATTAGTTCTCTATTCAACAACTAAGACACCCAACAATATGCAGGTTTTGCAAATTAAATATCACTAAAATTCATCATCCGAGTGTGAAACATGGTATTGAAGTAATGTAAAATAGTATGCATGGCACACTTCAAGAAGTATTCTTCTAGGGATATTTAATTCCACAAAAGCAAGAACACATCAAATAAAACCCCAGTTCACAACGAAGGGAAGAGAGCAAGAAACCTATTATCAGATTAAAAAAAAAAAAAAAGATGTTTTACCTCACTTCCAAGTGCTATATATACATCACTGAATTCGAGACCAATATAACCACTTCTTACAATTGCAATCCAGTCAAGAACAAACTCCAATTTCAGTGCATGGTCACTTGTAATTACAGTCTTCCCTGCAGATCATTAGTAAAAACAGTATAAAAAATACTGTGTAAGAAAAACCAGAAGATTGTAACTAGCTGGCGTACAAAGTTCTCTATCAATAATAAGAATTCTAGTCTCCAAGAACAGGTGCAGGCAATAGGGAATCCCCAAGTTGTATTCTCCATTTTCCTTTAGAGTAAACATTCTCCATTTTGCTTATCTTGAATAACTTAACGAAGCTACATATTTTAAAAATGACTTTAAGGGTCCCATCAAACATATCTTTGGTTGGAAAAGAAGACATGAAACTGTCTAGTACTTCCTTTCTATTATAATTGTAATCTTTGTCTAAACTCAATAAATGAGAAAAAAGCAACCGAAAATGCACATTTATGCATTATTTATCTTTAGTAGTTACTATGTTGTTCCCATATTTCACTTTTTGTGGGCCCTGAATAATTTCATAAACAATTTACATGCATCAGGATGAATAAATCTTGAAAAAGAACTAGAACATACTATTTATTATAGTCTACAGCTAGACTTACCAAAATTGTCCTGAAACTTGTTAATATGTCCACCCCAAGAGCTTTCATTGAATTTGTCAAATTATTACGAATTTTTGTGGCAAGGTTATTTGCATGATCAGCCACACCTTGTCTTTCATAACCAGCAGCTATAACCTACCACAAGTTATAAGAATAGGGCACTCTATAATGAAAAACAAGATACTTCTATTACCACAAAAAGAGAGAGAGAGAGAGAGAGAGAGAGAGAGAGAGAGAGAGAGAGAGAGAGAGAGAGAGAGAAGTAAATATACAATCATAAAATTTTAGCTTCTATACCTGTAGACCTAAAGACTTCATGTGATGCTCACTCTGAAGTTCATGCATTCGACCACTTACATCCAGAAGGGCTTTAGAAGGTACACAACCTCTGTTCACACATGTTCCCCCCACTACATCCCCCTCAATGATGGCAGTTTTCAATCCCTGCAATGATCAAGATTAGCCAGTCTGTTCAGAGTCAAAGAAGAACATGATTACATACTGAACTTGACCCTGATGGGTAGAATTTGTACAACTACAGTCATTACTCCATAAAATATCTGAAACAAATGCCACATAATCATCTTATCTTAACACCCAATATCAATACACTTTTCATCCATTTTATCCATCATAGTCCTATTTATGCTTGCCTGCAATACGCAATCGAATTCTCTGCATTCAAATTCTTTTCAATTTTTAAGTATTAAGGGTCCATGATGCTCGCCTAAATTCCTCCCAAAATAGTACCAAATAAGTATAATAAATAACTCAGTAATCACATCATGAGAGAGTGAAAATAAAAGAGAATGAAATAAAAAATGTTAAACAAATAAAAGAGATGACATGGCAACAAGGAGGCAACGACAATACTAAGTTTAGATACAAAGAGTTTTTACTAAGAAGTAATAAGCATGGATTTTTTTTTTTACTAAGTTGAGCTAAGCATCAGACTTGCAATTACAATTGCGAGTGAGAGTACCTTCTCCACAGTATGCAACGCAGCTCCATGGCCTCCAACGCCAGCTCCAATAATAACCAAATCATAGAAGAAAGAGTAACGTGTCTTAAACGTTTATAATCTAAAAGCTTCATAATTTCCCCCATTTGCCTTCATTTTCAACATAATCATACAGAAAGCGAAGAAGAAGAAAAAGAAAGTAATCACAATAAATCCCCCATAAGTGAGTGTGCTCACTAAAACCCAATCCTCATATGTTCAATTCGTCGTCATTTCACTCACTTTCTGCAGACAAACAGAAATCTATACATACAAAGCAACCAAAACATCAGACACCTAAACCCACAAAACCCTAAAACAGCAGACAACCCAAATAATCCCTCATTCCCCGCAATTCCACAAGAAGCAAAAGGAACCCAGACACTAAGAACAATAAAACACAAAATCCCCACACAATTAATCCTAAAGTGAACTAAGCTCAAACAATTGGAACATCCGCCCGCTCTCCCGTCACTTTCTCGGGAACCAAACAAAATAGAGCAAGTGAAAAAAATGATGAGAAAAAGCTCACTTCTTCCGTAGATCTGGTGCCATAGAAAGCAGCAATGGTAGCGTCGAGCAAGGTGACATCAATCGGCTGGCTTAAATCCATAGCTAGAGTCGGTACCTCACGGGGTTGCTGGAATCGGTACCTCGCAGGGCTGCTACTGTCAACGCAAGGCGGGGTTACTAGAGTCGGCGAGTTCGGGGCTGCTAGAGTCGGTGCCTCGTGGGGCTGCTGGAGTCGACGATTTGAGCTACAATGAAACTAATTTGAGAAGAAACATGGAATCATAGGAGGGATGTGAATAGATGATGAGTGGGTAAGGGAGTAGGTGATGGCAGCTAGGGCAAAAGAAGGAGTAAACAACGGTGAACAAATGGGAGGGAAATAAAAAAGGGAAATAGGGAAAATATAAAGGTTTTTTTTTTCTAATGTACATACGTGTCAGTTATTTTAAAAGTGATAAATGAAATTATTGAAAGTGACAAATAATATTAAAAAGTAGGGTTGACTTTCCAGACCAGATTATATTTCTCACTTATCTAAAAAACCTCCAAATAAAAAATTTACAAAGTGAAAAATATTTAAAAAATTCTTGTAGTGGATAATTGTAAAATATCTTGTTGAAAATTTGGACTATCATATGCACCGACTTTGACCACCGATTTCAATACTGAATTATTTAGAATTTTGATCACATGTCTTCATAAAAGTTGTAGATATTTCTCTCAACTTTCTAGAACATCTTGATTCATATGATTTGGATATGTATATCAAGAGATATGGTCAAAATATAGAGGCATGGTCAGGCTAGGTTGAAATTGCAGATGGGTTCACTTTAAGCCCATTTTTGGTCCACTAAGAGCCCAAAGATAATTTAATCAACTTTTCAACAAATTAAGATTTGCACCATTTTGATCTATAAATAGAAAGTTATACCCATTCTACCAAACCCATAATAAAAACTAAAATTAAGATGAAGTTAATTCAAAAGATGCAAAGACTATAAATATGCTTAAGTTGAGGAATTTAATGACACTATTAATGCAATATGATAAATTAAGTTCTTATTAAGCATACATATTTAAGTGTTCATCATTCGCTTTCAACTTCAGAAGAGGATACAAAATTGTCTTTAAACAACACTTTTTGTCATTACTTGTGTGATTGAAAATTTTCAAACACTTTTCATTTCCTGTCACATGTTTAGAACAAGCACAATCATCATTTGAAGAAACATTAAGTGCAGCAACTTTGTAATAATTTTCATGTTTCTTAACCCAAGCCTATCGTGTCTTATGTAACTGTCTAAACTGTCTTGCCTTTTTCTTTAAAAAAATTTGTAATTTATAGCACCTAGGTCTAATGTGACCTTTAACACTAAAAAAATAGCAAGTAGGAACAAATTTTCTTACCTTTTTTGGATTTGAAATGACAGAACTCATTGGAGAAGCAAAATCAGTCATATCTTTAAAGCTTGAGTTAGAAGTGTTACCGGAATTTGAAGCTTTAACAAACACTGTCTTTGATGTTGAAGTGCCATTCTTTTCATCATACCCCAGCCCATGTTTGATGGAATTATCACGGCCTAAACTCAGAATTTGATCAAGCTTTACTGAGCCTATCTTGAGTTGATTAATGCACTTGTTTGCCTCATACAATTCTGTAGTAATTTTCTGGATACATTCTGTCTTGTCTGTCACAACAGCTTTCAGTTTTGTGATTTTTTCACCTGCAGATGCTATTTCGCTCTTGAGTACTTCTTGTTCATCCTGAAGAGTTTTGATCTGTACTTTCTAATTCTTCCACATCTCATAAAGTGCATTATACACCTCCTAAAGTTCTCCATAGTATTCAGCATCCTTCTCAGCATCTGACTCCTCAATGTCTGATTTGTTCTGTTCTGTTATGTTAGACACAACATCTTCAAGTATGTCAAACATAAATGTTTGCTCTTTATCTGAAATTGTCCCATTGAATGCTAAAAAATTGTTGGAGTTATCTTCATCTGTTTCTGAGTCATCATCACTCCATGTCGCACACAAACTCCTTTTCTTCTTATAATTAGGACACTCAGTTTGAATGTGCCCAAATCCCTTGCATTCATAACATTGAATACCTTTTCTCTCAAGCTTCTCTTGTTTTTTTTTTGTCGGTTCTTTACGAAATTTTTTAGCATCAAAGTTCTTAGAATTTTTCTTCTTGAGATTTTTCTTCATATATTTGACAAAATTCCTTGTTAAATGAGCAAGTTCATCATCGAAATCATCAAAATTGTTGTCATCTTTTTCTTCTTTTTCTAAAGAAGAAATAAAGGCAATAGTCTTTTCCGTCCTTCTTGACTTTAAACCCATCTCATATGCTTCAAGAGACCCAATCAATTTATCAACTTGCAATGGTTTCACATTATTGCTTTCTTCGATAGCTGTGACCTTAGGCTGAAATTTTCTAGTAAAGATCTAAGTATCTTGCCAACAATTTTAGCCTCAGTATATTCCTCACCAAGTGTATAAGCAGAGTTAGTAGTTTCACAAAATCTAGTATGAAATTCACTATTGGTTTCTTCTTCATGCATAACTAAGTTTTCAAATTTAGAAGTCAAAGTAAGCAACTTAGATTCTTTAACCCTTTGAGTACCTTCATTTCAAAGAGAAGAAGAAAAAGAGAGGGGAGAAAAGAGAGGAAAAGAGGAAAAATTTCAAAGAGGTGTATAAGCTTGAAAAACAAGTAGGGATTTTCTAACACTATACTTACATCATGTTCTGTATTTTGTTGTTTTAAATTGATATTGGTTTGTTATGTATGGGACTTATTGTAACTTGATTGTTTGTTGCTTGGATGGTGAACTATAAGTGAAACTACTTATTGTAAGTTGATTGTTTTGTTGTTTGAATGAGGAATTTTTTGTGAAAACTAAGTGCTTATGAAGTGAAGTAGGGATGGTTCTTGAGGGGGCTTGTAGTTCATGTGACTGTCTTGTGTTGTTTGAGCTGATGCATTTTTCTGGATTGAGAATTGTATGATTTTTCATTTGTTTAGGAAAATAGACATATGAAGCTTTATTTAGCCACTAATTTCATTGAATTGGGAGTTAAAATTAATTTTTGGTGAATTTTTGAAGTTAGAGGTCGAAATTTGGAAATGAGATGAGTTAACCGACTTAATGGAACAAGTTCACGACTCTGTATGCAGCGCCTGACTTTTCATCCGACACCACTCGACACTCACTTGTCGAGTGTCGAGTGACATATGTCAAGTGTCGAGAGGCATATGTCGAATGTCGGATGTGAACAGGTTGAGTCTCGAGTGGTTGTTGTCTAGTGTCGAGAGGCATATGTCAAGTGTCGGGTGTGAGTAGCGTCGAGTGTCGAGAGGAATATGTCGAGTGTATGTCGAGTGTCGAGAGGCATATGTCGAGTGTCGGGTGTGAACAGTGTCGAGTGTCTAGTGAACAGCGTCGCGTGCTGCATGCACGACTCGACGTGCGGGTTTGAGTGTCGAGCGTCTAGTGAGTGTTTTCGAGCGTCAAGTGTCTTGTGTCGAGTGTGGAGTGAACATTGTCACGTGCTGCATGCACGACTCGACACGCGGGTTCGAGCGTCGAGTGTCTAGTGAATGCTGTCGAGTGTCGAGTGTCAAGCAGCATAGTATCAAGTGTTTAGCAGAATTACAGAACCGACCCGAATCAACTACACACTTCCTGAAAGTCCAGGATTTTTCATAAAAATTGTAATTTCTTGAAACTTATCATAGAAATTATATTGAAAGGGTGTAAATGTATGCATTGGACCTTGGATGGGTCATTTTGGATACTGATCCAAGGAGATTGCGGATGTAAAATTTTTAGTGTTAGACTTTGGATGGGTCGTTTTGTATACGGATCTAAGGGGAACACGAATACAATAAACATGATGTGTTAGACCTTGGATGGGCCGTTTTGTATACAGATTCAAGGGGAACACAATTATAAACTTCATGTGCGAATAAACATGATTGTTTGATTTATTATTATCAGATGTGTAATACTGTAATTGAGTAATTGTTGAATGCGTGTGATTTAGCATAATGTTAGAATCTTTCCTACTGGGCTTTATGCTCACCCCCCTCCCTCCACAGGTACACAGAAAGATGTTCATACTATTGGCGTTCGAGAGCTTTTTTAGGGAGTCTGGAGTCCACATGCATACGATGATTTTTTTTTGGGACTATCTTGATTCTCCTAGCTTGTGATAGGAGATTTTGTTATGTGACTATCAACTCATGTATTGATTTTAGTCACCAGTGTATGTAAAGTTTATTTTGAACAACTAGTCATATGTGATAATGAATTCATGTGATGTATTAAAAAAAAAAGAAAAAAAAAGATAGAGAAAAATGAGATATTAATGATGTACTTTTGATTAATTTCTTATTCAATCACCCCTAAAGTCTCTAAATAAGAGATGATAGGGCGTGACAGAGTGGTATTAGAGCCTAGGCTCTACTGTGGACCTGTGAAAAGGATGTAGATGGTTTGGGAAGGGTAGAGTCATGTTTTGGTGCTTGCATGTGCCTTGAATAATTGTTTGTTGTGTTTCTGTTCCATATGTTATAGAATTCTATTGCTTATGTTTTTGTCATTGATAAAATTAGATAATGAGTTCTCCGACGCGAAGTGCTTCGAGTTCCAACCCACTTGAGGGTGGTGAGAGGTCGGAGTTTTACAGGGCTATGAGAGATGTGGCCAATATATTGGCGAAAATAGTGGCAAACACAGTTAAGGATACTCTTCTTGCTAACCCACCACCACCACCTCAACCTGTATTAGAGACCGGTGTCGAGAATTGAGTGAAGAATGCACTTCGAGAGGCTCAACGTCACAATCCACCTATTTTTAACGGGGAGCCCAATCCGAATGTTGTAGAAGATTAGCTTATATGAGTTGAGCGCCTCTTTAATCTTTTGCAAGTTGAAGAAGATTTATAGGTTAGAGTGGCAACTCATCTATTGACAGGAGAGGCATTACAGTGGTGGACATTTGTTGAATGTATTAGAAAAGGAAACATCCCTACATAGGGAGATTTCTCTACTGTTTTTCTGGACAAATATTTTCCTACAGTTTTTCATGATCAGAAGGAAAATGAGTTTATATACTTGACACAGGGGAATATGACAGTGCAACAATATGAGGCACGATTTACTGCCTAATCCTATTTTGTACCTGGTTTGGTGGCGGATGAGATTTCAAAAGGAACTGAGAGATGACATCAGACCCTCAATTGCAGTATGTAGATTGATGACATATGCTGATGTGGTGGAGATGGCCTTAGTTGCAGGACATGAGATTTCTTAGAGTCACAGAGTAGGGGGTATTGGCATACCTTCTAGAGGAATGAGACAACATGATCGTTCAGTTAAGAGATAGAGAACTCATTTCAGTAGGCCTTCCTTTAATTTTCAGTCTCAGCAATTGCAATCTCAAGGCTCCATGTCAAGTGGATCTTCACAAAGTCAGCAATTTGTTATAGGTGTAGGAAACTAGGTCATTTGCGACGTTAGTGTCCCAGATGTTATAGATGCGAACAATACGATCACATGCAACGGGATTGTCCAACAGGGATGAGAGGTCCTCAGAGTGACACTAGTCAGACCTAACCGACTCCTCGACAAGGGTTAGAGTCACAGTCTAGACCACCATTTCAGGGACATCATACTCAGTCACATCAGCTTCTTAGAGGTCTCAGACAGCTTCTTCTCAACCTGTTAGGCCTCAAAGATCATCTCAGAGCAATAGGCATCAAGGGCAGATGACTCAGGGACGAGTTTTTGCTTTGACTCAACCGATAGAGCCTACAGACAATGTGGTTGTAGGAGGTACATTATTGGTTTTTAACGCATGGGCCCGTGTTTTATGTGATTCTAGAGCTACTCATTCTTTTATATCTACTGATTTTGCATCTGCATTAGGATTAGAGTCTGATTTGTTGAACTCTGTATTACATGTGGAGTCACCTATGGGTAGTACTCTAGAAGTTGGGAGGATATGTCGTTCTTGTATACTAGAGATCAATAGGCACAGGTTATCATTTGATTTGATACTTATGGATTTCACTAAGTATGATGTGATATTAGGAGTGGATTGATTGTCAGCTTATCGAGTTATATTAGACTGTCACAAGAAGAAAGTGATGATTCACACACCGGAGGGGATCGTTTTCAGTTTTTATGGGGACAAATATGCACTATCGTATTACCCTTTGCTTAGGTCGCAAAACAAGAAAGGGGTCAGGAACATGATAGCAAGTATACTAACAGAAGAGACTAATAAAGGGGTTTCTAAACTTCCTCATGTGGTAAGTGATTTTTCTGATATTTTTCCTGAAGAATTACCCAGATTACCTCCAACTAGAGGAGTGGATTTTGCTATCGAAGTGTATCTAGGTGTGGCACCTATATTAGGTGCTCCTTATCAAATGGCTCCAGCAGAGTTGAGGGAGCTAGAGCTGTAAATAGAAGAATTGTTAGAGAAAGGATTCATCAGACCCAGTACTTCTCCCTGGGGGGCATCAGCATTGTTTATGAAGAAGAAAGATGGTTCATTACGTTTATGTATAAATTACAGATAGTTAAATCGGGTTACAATGAAAAACAAATATCCTTTACCTAAGATTAGTGACTTGTTCGACCAGTTAAGAGGATCTTGTTGTTTTTCCAAGATAGATCTTCGTCCGGGTTATCACCAGTTGAGAATAAAGGAAAGAGACATACCAAAGACCGCTTTTTGTACCCGTTATGGACATTAGGAGTTTTTGGTGATGCCATTTGGATTAACAAATGCTCTAGCTGCCTTTATGGATTTGATAAACCAGATTTTCAGACCTCATCTAGACTAATTTGTGATTGTGTTTGTGGATGATATCCTTATTTATTCTTCATCTAAAGTTAAACATGAACAACATCTACGGATAGCACTTCAAACACTAAGAGAGCGTCGTCTTTATGCCAAATTGAGTAAATGTGAATTTTGACTATTAGAAGTAAAATTTTTAGGTCATGTGGTGTCAAGACAAGGAATCTCAGTGCATCCATCGAAAGTAGAAGT
This sequence comes from Boswellia sacra, assembly GCA_013180625.2. Taxonomy (NCBI): domain Eukaryota; kingdom Viridiplantae; phylum Streptophyta; class Magnoliopsida; order Sapindales; family Burseraceae; genus Boswellia; species Boswellia sacra. The sequence continues at coordinate 2,666 of SNVD02012703.1, read as the reverse complement.
AGTTATGAAATGGGAACGACCAAAGAATGTGTTTGAAGTACACAGCTTCTTGGGTCTAGCAGGGTACTATCGGCGTTTTGTTGAGAACTTTTCCTATTTGGTTGCACCAATGACTAGTTTAACAAGGAAGGGAGTCAGATTCAAATGGAATGATGCATGTGAGCAAGCATTCCAAGAATTGATGAAAAGATTGACTTCAACATCTATTATGGTGATACCACAACATGGAGTTGATTATGTGGTATTCACTGATGCCTCCTTGGATGGATTAGGGTGTGTGTTAATGCAACAAGGTAGGGTTGTAGCTTATGCTTCTTGTTAGTTAAAACCTCACGAGCAGAATTATCTCACCCATGATTTAGAACTGGCTGCGGTAGTATATGTTTTGAAAATTTGGCGACATTTTCTGTATGGCGAAAGGTTTAAAGTCTTTTGTGATCATAAAAGTTTGAAATACATTTTCACTCAAAAAGACTTGAACTTGAGACAACGAAGATGGATGGAGTATTGGGAAGATTATGATTTCTCTATCCAATATCATCCAGGCAAGGCAAATGTGGTGGCTGACGCATTAAGTAGAAAGTCGAGGGCTATGATTAACGCGATGATAGGATAGTGGAGCATGTTGCGGTCTATACACGATTATGATATCTTGGTAAAGGATCGCAGAGATCAAATTCGCCTTTTTACACTTGTTGCCCACCCGTCTCTTGCGCATAGAGTGATTGAATTGCAACATCAAGATTTAGAGACTAGAGCCTTGTATGAGCAAGTGTTACGCGGTGATGGAAGTGTGGATTGGACAATTGGTTCAGATGGGAGTTTACGATTCAATGGTAGAATCTTTGTTCCATCAAGTAAAGAGTGTAAAGATGATATCCTTAAGGAATTTCATCACTCTAAATTTGTTGTTCATCCTGGTGGTACCAAGACGTATCATGATTTACGTCGTCAGTTTTGGTGGAAAGGAATGAAGAGGGATGTTGTTGAATATGTGTCTAGATGCCTTACTTGTCAACAAGTGAAGGCTGAGCATCAAAGGCCCGCAGGATTACTCCAACCACTGCCTGTAGCAGAGTGGAAATGGGATTACATCACCATGGATTTTGTTACTGGATTACCACGTTCTTTAAAAGGGAAGGATGCAATATGGGTGATTGTAGATAGATTAACAAAAGTATCACACTTTCTTCCTGTACGTACAACCGATTCAGTGGATGTTTTGAGTCGGCTGTATATTACAGAAATTGTGAGATTGTATGGAGTTCCAGTTTCAGTGGTGTCAGACAGAGATTCCAGGTTTGCTGCTCAATTTTGGCAAAGCCTTCAAAGAGCTATGGGTACTCAGTTGTTATTTAGCAAAGCCTTCCATCCTCAAACTGATGGTCAATCAGAGCACACTATCCAAATTTTGGAAGACATGTTGAAGGCTTGTGTGATGGATTTTCAAGGTAATTGGGAGGATCATCTACCACTTGTAGAATTTGCATACAACAACAGCTATAAGTCAAGTATTGGAATGGCACCTTTTGAGGCACTCTATGGTAGGCCGTGTAGGTTCCCTTTATGTTGGGTAGAAGATGAAAAGCTACCTTATTAGGACCTGAGCTTGCACGAGAGACAACTGAAAAGGTGAAATTGATACGTCAACGTTTACTTACAGCCTATAGTTGATAGAAAAGCTATGCAGACAAAAAGAGACGACCGTTAGAATTCAAAGTGGGTGACCATGTGTTTTTAAAGGTGTCTCCGAATAAAGGCTTGATGCGTTTTGAACAGAAGGGTAAACTTGCTCCACGCTACATTGGCCCATTTGAAATTCTAAGACGGGTTGGCGAAGTAGCTTATGAGCTAGCATTGCCGCCATGATTATCGGGAATTCATAATACATTTCATGTATCGATGCTAAAGAAGTATGAGCCTCACCAAACACATGTACTAGATTGGAGTGAGTTGGATATCCAACAAGATGTTTCGCATGAAGAGGTTCCTATTCAAATCTTGGACACAAGAGTGCAAGTCCTACATGGCAAGACGATCCCATTACTCAAGGTCTTGTGTAAGCATCATGACGTTGAAGAGGCCACATGGAGCTAGAGTCAGAGATTCAAAGAAAGTATCCTGCGCTTTTGAATGCAAGAAGTAATTTCTAACTTATGTTTTCAAATTTCGAGGACGAATTTTTTTTTTTTTAGGACGGTAGGTTGTAGAGTTTCAAAAGAAAACAGATATGTATGCATTTATAGATTACACAATTTAGAAATTATGTTTAAGGATTAAGTGGGTTGGACAATTAGTGGATTTAGGCCCATGAATCAAGGCCTTATTGATAAGTGTCTATTTATATATCATTTTCATATCAATTCGTCCATGTTTCTTTGCTATATTCCTTGGTATTTTTATGTTTTTGTGTGTTTTTGATGGTTGTAGGAGTTTTGGAGCAACTTGCATAAAAATGGAGTAAAACCCTTCATTTTCACCTCTGCTAGTCAACCATCTTCTAGGATTTAATTGTATTGATATACAATGAACCCGATGATATATCATATACCGTTGAAAAGCTCTCGAAGTCTACTTTTTGGAGAAATTTACGGTTTATGAATCCATTCAGTGTACCGAAAGTTGTAATCAAAACATTGTGAGAAGTGTAGAAATGTAATTCCACA